>CM076572.1:387337543-387587543 GCA_034641835.2 Pinus albicaulis | reverse complement strand
CCCATTGGTGTTAGAGCCATTAAACTTATCTAGGTTTACCTTAAGAAACATATGCAACATATGTTTTTGATATACTTGAAATGGTAGGATTATCTGATGCCCACCCTCTACAAATTATTTAATAATGGATTATGGCCCCTAAGACTCTGGAAAATACCCCCTTTCCTTTAGTTAAGCAATATTGGATTGTATTTGTTCAATGGTTTTTTAAACCTATTCTTGCAAGTTATCAATCTTGGGGACCTATCTTTTATTTTAGAGAGATTTATTTTCCAATTGAGTGATCTCGATATCCATGGTCATGTTTGTAATGGTTTCCATGGGACCCTTGGGTCCATATGAAGGATTAACCAAGAGATATGTTAGCACCCTCTAATTGAACCTCTAGGATGAGAAAAGGTTTACAGGAACCACAAACCTATTTTGGCTAGAAACTAGCCTTTTCCAAATGGAGGGGGCTCCCTCATTCGAAATAATGTCAAATTGTGCAAACAATAGGGCTTAAGGACATTAGATAGAGGCCAAATCTGTAAAGGTAAATTAATATTTAATGATGGTGGTTTTCAGACTTAGGAGGGAGGGCCACTAGGCATAGAATCATGATTCATATTTTTACACAAAATTATTAGAACTTACATGAGACACTTATGGAAATAGAGGCAAGGCAAGTATAATTTCAAGTCATAACATTTGTCATAACATAGTGAGTGAGTTTTGAAAGTAACTTGAAAATACACAAATATATCTAATCACAAGTAACAGGGAATTAAATGAATTTTGCAACATATATTTTTGACCAAATAGCGAGAATAATACCACAATGGAGCACCTAAATGTGAGTGAATTCCATCATAGTTTATAAATGAAAACAATCATTCAAAGAATCAACCTAGATGAATTCTGAAAACTATTTAGAGACAATTTAAAAGTGAAAATTTAACAAAGACATAGACACTAACATGCACATAAGAAGAGACACAAAAACTTGAAATCCATACCACAAGAATCTTTGGTCAAGTGGAAAATTATCTACACTGATAATTTTATTTCAGCAAAACAAAACACACACATAGGTCTTCTCCCAAATCTAGACCTTCTTTCCATGTCTTTCTTTGTTTAAATATATTTAGGTAGAGTGAAAAATCATAAGCTAGATACAATTTACCTGTTATTCACTACGAGGATCGAAACCATCTCAACATAGAAACATCAAGTCTTAAAACTAAAACTAGGATAAGGCTAAGATAAAAACTGCAACATCATTTTTAAGAAAATCAACCTTATATTATCTACCTATTTCATCCCTATCCTGATCATTATCACAAGAATAGAAAGCTCCAAAACTAACTGAAAAACAAAACAGTTGAATGATGAGTTTCCCAACAATTGCACAATAGGTTCCAAATCAAGATAGTCACAGGTCGTACCAACTGAAACTGAGTTGATGGCTATGATTATGATGTTGTTGAGTTGGACTAGGACCCATTGGATGCTTTCCTTCATGTGTGCAGACCTCATAAATTCCCAGTCACCACTTGCGCAAAAAAAAAAAAAATTATGAGTTTGCTTGTCATTTCCAACCCCAAAAATAATGCAATGTCCAAACATTCATCACAAACACCTTATAACTCCCAACATGAATCAAAAATTTCAAAATTTTCACATTTACAAATCGAATTTCAAAATTTTCAAAATTATTTCAGGAAGGAATTATGAAAATGGGTCTCCAAGTGACACCTATAATTCCCAAAATATACCACATGTGTAAAAACTAATATAGGTTTTTGCTTATGAACTTGTTTTTAAGAGAAACCTCTATCAGTTTCCTCAAATTCTACCCCAACTCCTCAGAATTTGTTTCCCAAAATCATGACTAAAACAGTAAATTGAAGAGTGTGGAAAATAGGCTTTGAAGATGCATTTGAATATCCCAATCTATGACACCTATGCAAAAAATGAAGGAGGTTTTGTTGTTTGGTATTTTCTTGAGAAAACCCTGTTTCAGTTTTTTGAAATTTGGCTCCATTTGGTCAAAAAAAACTTTTGAAAATTATCACTAAAGCAGTCAATTTCAAAGAAAATTCGTAGCAGAGTGTAGGAGACTTCCATGTTTGATATGGTTGCAAATGGTCTTTGCAAGGCTGAGTGTGTAGATGTGCTTGGTATGACCTAGTGATGATGTGGCACAAGCTTTGAGTGCTTCCCTCCATGCTTGTAGACCTCCAAAATGGTTGTTCTCATTTTTCACAGAATTTGTGCAACGGCTGTGTGGCTTAGAATATGTGCAGTAGTTGCACAACAACCTCCTCACAATTAAAAAGAACCTTCTTTCAAACATTTGTTAAGTTGATTTTGGCCTTGTGCTATGCAAACTGTCAAATTTTATCAAAGAAGAGTGTGAACTATAAATTGGATAGAGAATGAGGGAAATATGAACAAAAATTTGAAAATGTGTGCCTCATATGTTTTATTTTGGTTCATGGGTATAAAATTTGGGTAAAGGGTTATTATGATCATGAAATATAAATGATGGTTATGAATTGTGGAGGGATGTAGTAGTAATAATTATGAGAGGGGAGTTAAGGAGGTGGGTGTGCATATGATGCTAAATGTAAATGTAGGGGGTTTGTGGAAGGGAGTATATGAAATGGAATATATGAAAGGAGTATAGGAATAGAAAAAGTATATGGTAGGGATATATAAAAGGGAATCATGAGTTTTGAATGGTGAAATGGGGTATGATGGACAATATTAACAATAAACCTACAAAACTTTAATTAATGAAACATGACTTGTTCTATTCATGGTTATGACTTGTGATACATACCCCTTGAACCCTAAATGACTTTACATGAGCAAATGACCTCATGACCTTCTCATAGACTCAAACTCTCTAAAATTTTATTTTGTCTGTAAGGACCCTCTATGAAAAAATTGTATGCTGTCAGAAAATGACTCTTTAGACTATGACAAAAGTAGTTCATACGCTAAACTTCTATATAATCCCAAAATTAACTAAAAGAGGCAAAGAAATTTTGATTCCTAGACCCTAGGACCCCAACAAGCTATACTAATTAAATCAATGTTGCAAAATGATTCATTTAAGATAAGTCTCCCATTTTTATTTGAGATAACCCCATAATTTTTTTCACTCCTACTATGGTATTACTCATGACTAAGTATGTATTAAAATAATTATGAGATTCCTTAAATTCTAATTTATGTGAGAATTTAGTTGATTGTGCCACAACACCTAGGTTTGGAGGGTCCTAAAAGAAAAAGTGTCAAAACCTATAACTCTCTAAAATATTTTAGGGTTTCCAACAATAGTATTTGGTTAATTTTTCAGATCATTAAATAAAGAGGATATACCATAAAATGAACTATACTACCATGTGAGAGTAGTCTTCTTGAGAGCTTTGCACAATGTGTTATAGCAATAAAACTATCAATAGGTTTCTGTGATGATTTTAATGCATCTAGGGGGATTCTTATATACTTGAAGGTACATAAAAGGTTGAATCGATATGAAAAAATTATTTGATGCCGTACTACTTGCCAAGTACCAATAAAGGCATACAATGGAAACCAAGTAGGTGATTATATTTGTATTACTTGAATGCATGCTTCCTTACCATAATTTTACCAATAAAAAACAAATAATCATGTTTAAAGACATTGAAACACATCTCTAGCCTAAAAAAATATTCCTGAAAAATTGGGTGTATGAGAAAAAGCTTTAATAACTTGTAGTGTACTTAACAACATAAATAGTAAATTATAAGAAAAATTAGAAGAAATATAAGCCAGAGAAAGTAAAATAGGAGAAACAATTGTATTGAACCTACATAATAGAAAGAGAGCAATGTTCATGGGCCTCCTTGAGGGAGAAACCTCCAAATAAGCAGAACTTCAATACAATGAAATTACTTAACAAACGTAATATAGCTTCTTACTCACATAAATACTTTTTTCACAACCAAATCCCTAACCTGTAATGGTCCCAACATTAAATAGTCTCAATTATTTGATAGACTTATTCGATAAGGATGACATTTTTACATCAATAAACCCTAACTACCTAGCGAACCTTGTTCAAAGAAGATGACTTTATACATTAAGTAACTATCTATTAACTACTTGAAAGTACAAAAGTTAAGGTAAAAGCCTAACATTAAAAGATGATGTTATGCATAGGAAAAAAGAGGATACACTCGAAAATAACCCAAAAAAAACACAAAAGAAATTGAAAATTTTAAAAACTATGTTAAATTATAATTATATAAATTTTTAATATTATGACATTTGCTATATATATAATCATTACAAATAATATTCTCTTTATTGTAAAAAAGTTGGAAGGAAAAAATCGAAAAGCTATAAACAACATAAATGAAAATTATTGGAAATGAAGATCTAATTATTAAGAAAATCAATGAATTTTAGTTAGAGGCACTCTATGCATACTAAAATTATAATTTATGTTGCATTTTCTAATGAAATTTAAGATATACTCTATAGTATTAAATAAATTCACTGTAGTACATTTTGTTTTATGACCTATATAATAATATTTTAACGCATGACATATATAGTAATATTTGAGCATCAACAAAACCAAAACTAAGATATGTTTTAGGTTAAGATAAACCATGTTGACTAGCCATTTTGCTTCGACACAAGTTTTAAAATTGGGAAGGGTATAACATTTCATTGAGAATAATTGATTTAATTAATATAATAATAATTAATGTTAGCTAAAATGATCATAAGTCATATGTAAATAAGTTATGAGTTTAATTTTGTTAAAGCAAGGTGTATTGAGTCAAAGTTATTAGGTTTAGTGTACATGGTTTTTAGGGCACATGGGATTTATGATTCATACTATCGTGTCTAACGAAGCATGTTTACTAATTGTTTCTTTCTCTTTATTATATGGTTTTTAGACACATGCTACTATTTTTTAATAATATCGTGTTTAAGGAAGTTTGTTTATTAATTGATTTTCTCATTATTATTTATGTTTTAATAACCTATTTGGGATTATTTTTATTGTTATTTTTTGGAGTTTTAAAACAGAAAAATTTATTATAAAAACTTTCAAAAAATTGCACAAAAATTATTGAATATTTAAATATTATAAATTATTAATTTTTCATATTAATTTAAAATTGACAATATCTCTCTCTTAAAAAAATCAATAATTATATAAAATATTTATTTTTACATTGATATTACACAAAAACGACGAACAATATTTATTTAATATCAGGGATGCAAGAAAATGACGCGAGCTCAACGCAAATATGATGCCCCAGTTGCGTCGTTTTCAAATAAAGAAAACAGAAGAGAAAAGACGAGAAAAAATAAATAAATTGATAGACAGATTTTGACACCATAGCCTGTAGACTACCTCATTGAGAGACCAGCCATGTTCAAAGGTTTCAAAGTGAGTGGTATAAATGTGAATGAAAGCTCTCATTTTGAATTATCATGTGCTTCTCGAAGTTCTGCGTCGTGAAATAACAGAGTTCTTTGAGAGAATGACTTCTTCTATTTGTCTGAAAGGCTATAAAGTTGAAACGCTAAATATTTCCAAAAAAGAGGGTTGAAGATGTAGACTCACCAGCGAGAATTCGTTTTCACTTTGGTGGTTTAGAAACATTTTACGGGTCCGTCTATGCAACGGGAAGAATAAAATTGAGGCTCAGTATCGTAATCGTGTTGGAAATAGCAGACAAAGATGTCCTCTTTTCAAAGAGAAAAGACCTTGAATCTTATTTCAATCCACCTTTGATTGTAAATCAATCTTATTTTATAATATTTTATTGGTAAAGTCAAATTATTATACATATATATTTTAATGATATTATTTTTTTTATAAGGATGTAAATTTTGATAGTTTAAAATGTGTTTTTAATGGATAAATAAGTTTAATTTTTTTTTTTTTTAAATTAATATTTTGAAGACAATATTATTTAAATTTATAATTCCAAATTTAAATTAAGATATTCTAGTTATATATTTATATAATACGAAACATAAGATAAGTCTACATAAATTAGCAGACTTAAATACTAATTACTATAAAGAATGATAGGAAGAAGGAGAAATTCCAAATAAAATAAAACCGAAGCAGTCAAACCAGAGTTGATTGAGAGAGACAAAAACCGCCTTCTGTTAATAGTGGTTAGCGTCTCCAATGAATTCCCCCTTCCTCGACGGACCTTCATTGCACTCGACTACTTATCAAACCCTAGACTAAGCTTTATACTGTAAGCATAGGAGCTAAACTCAAACACCAACCGCGAGGAGATTGGCTTCACAACCCCGCTTAGGCTCAAGCCTCCCTCACTCACCTCTAGGCTCGTAGATCTGCCCACCACCCTCTATAACAATTTATTTATCATTTGTTTCATTGCATGAATTTTCATGTTGGGAGTGAGTTACTCCCCATGACCTTTAATGCCCATCATGTCAACAGGGTGGTGGGCTTGCCCCATGACAACCCCCTTGTCTGTTGAGCCCACCCCCATTGGGGAGTAGATCTTGAGGTCTTTATTCAATGGTGTTATTTCTATTAAAATACTATTAAGGAAATTAAGAGACATTACTTGCTTTATATGCCTCTAGAAATGTGACCACTAAACATGAGTGCATCCATTGCTTATTATTTAGGATAAGATTTTTACAATTTGAAGCTTTCCAAGATTCATATAACCACAAAAATAAAGGAAATTACACATCAAGAGCTCCAAGTGCACTATTTTTATTGAGGAGATTGATTATTCACTTTATTTTTCAAACCATGTGAAATTGAAAGAAAGAATAGGAATCTGTTATAACATAATCCCCAATGCATAAGTTTGATGATAATAAAAATTATTTTACTTTCTCCCATGTTTTCTTAAGAATCCCACCTAGCTTCAAAACGATGTTCCCGATATTAATGCTACAAAGAATATGTCTCCTCGATCTTAGATTTGGGATAAGGTAGGGATAAAGATAGTTATAAAACATTCTCAAAATATTTGCATTTTTTTACACTAAAGTCAATATTGCTAGAAACAAAGAGAAACGAAACGAGCATGATAAATAAAATACATAAAACTAGAAGAAGAAAATGACCATTTTACAGATCATAGAAAATTCCATAATACTATAACTTGAATGAATAAATTTATAATTTTCATTGTTGTAATTTCCCAATTTTTAAATTTTTGATATTGACAAAGTTCATTTTGTCCAGGTTCATGTATAAACTAGGTGCAAGTCCATAGCCCATCGGGGGCTGAGGGTGCAAGCCGTAATGAAAAGGTTTATCACCATGCTGGCCCCGACCACTGGCTACACTACTGCGGGGCATACCTCATCACCCCTTTGGGTGTCAAATTTCCCAGCGGTAAAAATAAATGTGCCCCAATGATCGGATATGTCACGAGCTTATTAATGTTTGGAAAAAGTCATTTTTGGCCTGGGCTAAATGACTTATGATGTCGAATTTCAAATGAAAATTTGTTTATGTTATATGTGGCCTAGGGAAGAATTATTTACATTTTTGTTTCCATAATTCCATGAGTTAACCAACAGATTTATACACTTATTAACTCACTCTCTCATAAATGACAAAACTATTTTGGCCCAAATTTAGGCGTGAGAAGGAAGATCATGACTTCACGCCAAGGTGTAGTGCCATGTGTAAATAATTACACATGGCTCAACAACTTATAAAATCTTATTTAAATCTTATTTAAAGCCATACGTAAATGCATGGCCATGAAAAATACCCAAGCTTCATGGTATATGCACCATCCCAGTAAATTTCACAACATCTTTTGTGTATGTCACAACGAATTAGAAATAAATCCATAACGAATGAAAGTATCGGTACCACAAATTCAAGTCATATTTAAAGAGGACACAATCTAATTTATTTATATGCAACTTTATTGTTGTTGTAACCACCCAATCCCTCCCTGATACTTAATCATATGAGCAAGCACATATATATACATTCATCAATAGTGTTGAGAATTAGAAAGAGGGCATGGTCTTAGTGTGAGTTTTGCATAAGGCATATGTATATATGTTGTAAGTGAAATGTTGCCCAATTGTGGTATTAATTTACGATGGTAATTCAATTTTTAATCAAAAAGTGAAATGATTTGTTTTTTCCATCAACTATATATACTTATGAAAGAGTTTTTCATTAAATACTTCGCAAACTCATTAGTCAAATAACTAGAACATACATAGTTTATAGCTAACGATATTTACAATCTAATATTCAATTATGCCTCAACCAATTAACCATCAAAGTGCACACAAAGAGGAAATATACCTTCAATCATGTTCCATATAAAAGTGCTTATAGACGTGTTGTAACTTAACATTCATAATTCATAAATAGAGACCAGGCCACTTATATGGTTAAACTATTTTTTGTTGGCAGCTAGAGAAGGGCTTCACACTATCCTCCCTATCACAGGAAGTTATGTTATTGTGTCTCATAACTCATCACCTTCATGCTAGGTCAAGAGTATGAGTGTTAAAATTTATTGGTAATACATTGGTTGTGTTGAGGGAGTGATATCACTTGCAGGTGGTTTATCAGTAGTCTAGAAAGCACGTCCGGTTTCTCATCAACAATAAGCCCCATTGGTTTCTCAACTAGCTACAAGAAAAAATGACTCATTTGATGAGTGGTTTCTCACCCAAAGACAAGTAGTGGTGGTTTTTCATCCACATCAAGCACAAATGGTTTATTAGTCTTAGAAACCCAATACTTTATTCAATCTCGCTCTACACCCGGACTTGAAAACACCTAGTAAAGTCGAAGAATGGGAAGTGATTCAGTGCGGGTTGAATACTCTTCGTGAGTTTTTCCTAGTGTTGGCTCTCCAAAAAATTCTCCAGAAATCCCAAAATCGATTTTGTTGTTTGAATGTGGCCAACACATTTATGACATTCAGTTGCTTCTCAAACATGGCCGAGAGGGCACTCTTCCCCACCCCCCCCCTCCTTCCTTTTGCACGTTACCCTTTCAATTCATGAGAATGGAACAAATTCGGGACAACAACACCAATTGCATTAATGAGAAAGTCTAATCAAAACAACTCTTCCGAGCCACGAGGGTTTGACATTAAATTTGGTGACATGGGTACGGAAATTCTCGTCAGATCCCATCTCCTTCTAACTCTAGTCTGTCAACCCTTCTCCACTGATTTAAGTTTTCAAATAATAATTAAAAATAATCAAATATTAATATTATAATTAATAACCATTATTATTAATTAAAACATAAATATTTAATTAATTCTTTTTTCTAGGCATTAATATTTGATCACTCTAATTTTGGTATTCATTAAAACATTAATGCATAATTAACATTAAACAAGAATTCATACATTTCAGGACCATGATCAAGATATAATGAATTTCACAATAATAATTTCAATATCTTAAAAGAAAAAATCAGCCAACAATCAAATGTCACTTTGGGATGCTCAATTATACAAAAATGTTTATAAAAGTCATAATCAATGCAAGGGATGTTACAATTATGATGGATGATAACTTTTTTATATGGAATTCAACAATGTTATTGGGACCATGTTAATCTTCCCAAGTCAAGTTTAAGGGGGTTGTTAGGGTAGTTTATGTAGATTTAACTTTATCATATGATCAATTTATCATTGGTTGTTTACAAGCTAGTAGTTTTGGTAACACATAAATGGTATCCTATTTAAAGGCATGATGAGTCCTTTGTAAATTACCTTTGGTCCATAAATAGTAGATCTATTATTCGCACATTATTCGTAACTAGTTTTCTCGTAAGGGTTTACAGATTAAAATATGGTATCCATGTGCTATCAATTGTTATATGTTTTCCATGAATTTATTTCTCTTTAGTCTTTTAAGTAAGAGATTAACATTCATTGAGATTATGGTTGGTTTATTGGACCTTAACAAAAGTAAGAGATTACTTGGACTTCTTTAAGATTTTATTTCTATGCTTAAAAAATATTAAGAGAAGCATTCCAAGATTAATACTAAGGTTGGTATTGTGAAAAATATTTTGAACTTAAGATCTAATTTAGGCAAATGGAAGGAAATTTAAGAGAAAACTCTTTTCATCTTCAATCTTTTAGTGACATAAAACAAAGAAAATTTTAAGATGGAAGTTTATGTTAAAGTTTAGAAACTTTGGCGATTCTTACTGGTTCCTAATATGCAAATTGTAAAAATTTTGATGGTATTTTTATAAAACTATTTAGCTTTCTAGTTATTTTATATTAGTCTATATAAAATTTGGGCAATTTTTTAAGGTAAGATAATTTTATACTCTAAAATTTTAGTGAATAAAAATTAGAGAAAATGGAAATTAGTGAATCTTCTTTTTAGAAAAAACATGGAAAATTAGCCCACCTATAAATATTAGCCCATAAAATTTTTATGTCATAAAGATGATAGATTCTTTCAACCCACATTATTTTGGGATTTGTCCAACACCCAATCTTACTATCAATCTTGTGAAATTTTGTTCTTAATTGAGTTATGTTGATTTTCTTCTTTACGCTACTCAAAATAAAGAGATACTTACGATATTTTAGATTGGGTTTAAGAACCTTGTTATAGTATCTTAATTTTCTTTTATCCTCGAATTCTTTATTGCACCACATATTCTCCTTGAATTTTCTTCTTTACATCACTCAAAATAAATAGATACTCTCCATACTTTCTCCTGGGATTAAGCACCTTAATATAATATTTTAAATTTATTTTATCTTTTAATTTATTATTATACTTCATATTTTCCTTGAATTTAAACGTAATACATTTTTATTATTATCAATATTTTGAAAAATATATTATTCTTTCATTTCCTAGTAATTTTTAAAAAAATTAACATCTTAATATCATCCGTGCTTAAGTTACTAACAATTTTACTTAAAATTTAAGCAATTTTGAAAAACTCTATATTATTTATCTTATTATTGAAAATTGAATACCGAATCATAACTATATCTCATAATATATTTGATTATATATATATATATAATTTATTTTTACGATATATAATATTATTTATGTATTTAATTTAATTTATTAAAAATATTATACCTTACTAATAATTTGGAACTGTTACTTAATGTTGACACCACCACTACCACTTCATAAATAACTTACTTTAGATAACTTGCTTGATGTTGACATGACACCATGGAAAGACACATTCATTTAACATTAACTTGGATAACTTGCTTGATGTTGACAACACACACTACCACCGTGAAATAAAAACATTCATTCAACTAGGGAAAAGCGTTTAATGACATAAGGGTTAGACAGCTCGCTGGATTTTGACAGCACCACGTATTTTCATGATTTTCCCATAGAATGGAAACAATAATTTCCATTTTTTAATGACATAATTTTGACCACAAAACAGGTGAGAGGAGTCGCTCTCTTGGAAAGTAGGCACCTTTCAACTTGGTCAAATGACTCTCGAGCAAGGGTATGTTTTTCTTCTGCTTAATGAAGAAAAAGCACATTCCAATGGCACCTTGACCCATGTCCTCACTGCAAGATATAGTCATCTTCTCTTGAAAATATATAATTAATAGACACCCAGTGCAAAAATACAATTAAAAGACTATCACGAATCTAACTAATAATAGGGTTGGGTTGGTGTGATTGTTTCTATGGCTAAACAATCATAAGCATTGGCTCTGACATCATAAATGTCACCAGTAGAATTTGATTGTTCCCACATTTACTTTTAGTAGTTCGTTAGTAAATTTGATGTGTATTAATGAATTTTGTTATTAGTGATTAATATAAATTATTAATACTTTAGTTTTGAATTTGGACTACATTAGATTAGATTATGTATTTGAGTGTATAATGATTGTATTGGTATATGTTATTATAGATTTTTAATCCAAAGTTTAAGATTGTGGTTTTAGTAGTAGTGAATAGTTAGATATATATGATGTAAAAATATTGTGTTGGAGCAGGTGGTAGGTTTGTTATAATGAGTTTAAATTGTGTAAATGTTAATGTTGTAGTATAATAATTTAAGATGGTTGTAGAGAGCATCAGAGGGACTATGATTCTACTAAAGGGAAAGATTGAAAAAGGAACTATCAGAAAATATATTATCTAATGCTAAGTGCCATTTTTAAGATTCATATATTTTCCACCAAGCGTCTTAAATAAAGTAAATCCATCCCCTTTGACTTATATAACCATGCAGTGAATGCATACAAGAGGTTGGTGGGGAAGTCTTCTTACATAGTTATGGAATTTTGGGTTAACTACAATCATCATGAGGAAGTACAAGAGTCTTATATTCCTCTTTTTAGAAGTAATGCCAACCATCATTTCCCCATTTCTCTTGATGACATTCACCTTCACATTCTCATGTTCATTGTCTACATCGTTCACGTATTTTTGTCCATAGCTAACCATGAACCAATTTGAAAAATTGACTAAATCAACACCACAAAGAGAAAATTGCAGAACTTGCATGAATGATAGATGATAATCGGTGAGCACATAGGTTGGGAAAGTTAGGAATCCATAACCCACTATGCATTTTATTCTCTTTGAATACTTGAGAGCCAAGTAGTGTTCTTGCATGTAATCTTTAGACAACATATTGCAAATTTGACTCTTCTAACCACACTGAAAATGACTAGAGGGAAGAATATTCTTGATGGATTACAAAGTGAAATGGGAAGATCTTCCTTGTGTTATGGTTGTTTGATGGTTAGCAGAGATATGAGAAACTGACATAGAGCATATGGGTTAGAGTGAGAGAAAGAAAAATTTGAATTTTGGTTAATTCAGCTTGGTGACCTCATTGCTCATCTTGAGGGTAATTTCTTCATTAGATATCAATGTTTAGGTGGAGAATTCATCTTATGCAACTAGTATCTTGGATCAACTTCTATTAAAAGTAAGTGTTTTATCGTTGTTTATGAATATGTGAAATTAATGCTATAATTTTTTTCAATAAAAATATATGTGTTTCATCCTTTTAACTTACATAATGAATGCATTTTATTTAATTTTGGTTCTTCCTATGAGGTTTATTTAGTGTTGTTGTTGAGATGTGGCCTATGAGAATTTAAACTAAGTAGACATGCCACATGTTAAAGATAAGCATATATAATTGTTTTACAAGTATGTGGATATAAATTGCTAATATGTTTTCTAGATATAACCATTTTAGCATGTTAATAAAGATAATGTATATTAATGAACTAATTTTTCATGCATTTAGTAAAATGTATCTTTATGTGGAATAAGGATGATCTTGTTTCCATGATTCACAAAGAGTAGTAATTATGTGTAAATGATTCTATCGTATATGTTTGGTGACATATATTTCTTCTATTAGAAAGTCAAGTCTTTGATTAGAAAAGTCTAGTCTCCTATTTCCACTGTCTTGTTTTTTTCCAAAACATCATTTCTCAAAAAAATCCAAATTATAGATTGGAAATTGAGTTACACATTTAATCTCCAATCAATGTATTTGCACCTAATTCAACCTAATTCTATTTTCAACTATTCTAGATAATTATGTATGCTTCATGTTCTCAATGAGACCAATTTCTTTGAAGTGATTTACAAGTAGTTCCTTAGCAATAATGTTTAAAAATATAATCATATGACAACATATATTTATATATGTATGTATTCTCTCTCTCTCTCTCTCTCTCTCTCTCTCTCTATATATATATATATATATATATATATATATATATATATATATATATATATATAAGTCATTTCTATTCATAGAAATTTCATTTATCATGTGCATGGTTTAATTTCATAAACTACAGATTTATCTTTCCTAGTATCACTTCATCTTGATCCTAAAACAAATACTAAAAAACAGTTTTCCTTCTCACTAATAAACCCATACATAATTTCTAATTATCACTTCCAAGATATATAAAACAATCACAAAGGTAGAGTACAATAAAAAAAAAGGACCATCTTTAAAGTAAAACAAATTTTAACATATACCAACAATAATAAAAGTAGGAAAAATAGGCCTTATAGTCCATTATAAAAAATACTTTGAAATTAAATATGAATGAGGATATCTCTAAATTTCCATGTCTAAAATCCTCTAGAATCAATGAACCTTCAATTACTTGTTCTAACCCCATCAATAGAGCATCTACTTTCACACTTAATTCTCTTGAAATATGATGTAAAGTAATAGTTGAGAAGAAATTTCCCACCACTTTTAGAAAATCTCTAGTAGGTCTGAGAGTGATATTAGATACTTGTGATATAACATTCATCCAATTAATGACTAAACTAGAATCACTAAGAATTTTAATATGCTTAACATTTTTCTTTCTAATGCACATTTAAAATGCAATTTTAAGGCCATGAATTCAACATAATTGTTTGTCCATTCCCCTACATTTTCTCTAAACTTGAGGGGGGAAGGAGGGGGCGGGGCAGGGGGGGGGCTTTCCTAGATCCATAAGAAAACCCCATGCTTGGGATCATCTATTACTAATATTTCTATTTTCTTAAGGATATATTGCATAATAGGCACACTATAGCTTAAAGCTATATATATGATATGTGAGGAGCATCGAAAGGTGAGGATATATTCATCATAAAAATTTTGAGAATTTCTCACAACTAGACAACCCAAATAATCATGCAAGGAAAAGGCTTGAAATCTTTAAGTTCTTATCTTTTACCCAATTTCTAGAATTGTATTCCATAGCTTCTCCAGCAAATACATTTTTATACTATTGTTATATTGTCAATAGTAGACTACATTTGTGCACTTAAGGACATTTAATAAATAAGTAAGATATTGTTTCTTTAGTGTTTCTACACAAGATGCATATCCTCGGTCCTTGTCTACTTATTTGTTAGTGTCCCACTCTCCCTACCCCCTAAGTGTGTGTGTGTGTATATATATATATATATATATATATATATATATATATATATAGGTTTCTATATATTTGTATGTAAGATGGACATACCTAATAAAAAAAGTCCATGTAGTAGCATGAAGGGAATAAATATAAGAAGGATTTCTAGAGGATTTCGCATACTAAAAAGTACATCCTCTAAAATGTTTCTAGGAGGTAAATCGTACTATTTAAAGAAGGAGAAGCAATCTAACAAGACACCCTGAGAAATTATTTATAATCATAGATTTTATAAATTGGTGGTTTCCCTCTTGAACACATAATTGAATATTGCATCCAATAATAAAGATATAGCATTTTTGGTGCTATTATAATTCTTTATTTGGATATTATGGTTGTAGTATGTCTTTCCAATAGTAAATATGGGTAAATTCTATTATATCCACTATTTATCTTTCAATTTTCTAATAAAGAACACCACAAGTATTATTATGTCATTTTCTCAAACACGCACACACGCACACACACACACACACACACACACGCACACACACACACACACACACACACACACATGTGTATGTGCAGGCCCATGTGCACGCGCATGCACACACACATGTGTATGTGCAGGCCCATGTGCATGCACACATACACATTAAAGGTGATCTAAAAATGGAGGAAGTTTTCTCCTTCCTCTTCCCCTAAATCACATAAACAAAACAAGGATTGTTTCAACGCTTTGCAAGGTAAAATGGGTCCTATCACAAACAAGGATTTTATAATGTCTCTTCAAGTCATGAGTTATTCTTCACATGTAAAACTTAACATAAGAAACATATTAATAGCACATAAATCATACAGGAATAATGAAGATAATAACAAAATATTTGTTGATGGAGTTCACCCCTTCTGGGTTACATCTTCAGGTCTGTCAACATAGCAAGACCGCTCCATATGTTTAGTTTAGAAAAGATAGTACATGATTCAAATTTATGAAGGAACACAACAGAATACACATGTAACCATAAATACAAATATGCAGCGGAAATAACACTTCATTTCATTAATATCAAAGAACTGAAATTTGCTTACAGACAGAAAAGAAATAAACTAGCTAGGGTGCTGGTAGCTTATCTTTGAGAAGAGATGTGGCGGCTACAGGCCTCTGAACTGAGTTACAATGAGGCTTAAGGGCCTATTTATTATTTATAAACAATGGAAAACCCTAAACATCCAAAACCCTAACCCTAGGAGATAAAGATCCAAAACTATGGGCCTCGTTTGGGTAAATTAGTGTTTCAACTTCTCGAGGACGTAGCTTTGGCATACGATCTCCATTTTACGCGCTCAATAGCTTGTTAGAAAGATCTATCCGAGGATTACAACTTTTGGTGTAAGCAATAAAAGCTTGACTACCGTTTTCCCAAAACGTCGCTAGGCCTCAAAACGGCTCCGGAAGTTCAGGACTCGAAAACTAAAAATAGTAAGTTATGTCGAAACTGAAAAACCGAAAGAGACAATGGTGGGGGCCCAAGTGGAATAGACGGGTGGCCACCAATATCCACCTGGATCATTCCTCACCCCTTAGGAAGCAATGGTCCCCATTGCGTTGAGTTCCTCCATGAGATGAGGAAACTTCTGCTGAACTTGGTCCTTGGTGAACCACTTGCCTTGGTGCAGGAGTTGGCCAGCTTTGACAACCTGATATAGTTGGATCTTATGTTGACAAGTGTTCTTGATTTGCATGTCCATGATAAAATTTGTGGTGGCATGTTCCATGCAGTCTGGGTTTAACTATGTTGTTGTGAGTTGATCTATAATGTTAGAGGTGTCCAGTAGAGGTGGGAAGTAGGGACGAAGGCGGTCCACATTGAATACTGGGTGCAGACCAAGGAATGGTGGAATACTAAGCTCGAAGGCATTGTTCCCTACTGCCTTGGTGATGGTGTGCGACCCATATCGGAGTGGGCGAAGCTTGCGGTGGGGTCCACTGAGGCGCTCCTTCTGCAAATGTAGCCACACTTTGTGCCCCATCTAGAAGTTGTGTGGTACCCGATGTTGATCATGTTGTTGCTTGTACTTAGCATTGGCTCTGTCCAATATGTCCTGAACTTATTGGCGGATGAGCTAAATGCGCTCGATGAAGCTGTTCACTTTGTCAGCTTCAGACTTGACATGAGCCGAATCGGCCTGAGTAGTCGCAAATGGCATGGCTACGTCAATGGGACATAGTGGCTAGAATCCCAAGCCCACCTGAAAGGGGTTGTGGCCGGTTGAACTGTGGAGAGCCCGATTATAACTGTGTTATACATAGGGGAGGCTCTCATCCCATGTGCATGGATTCTTTGAATTGTACATGTGCAGAATGTGTACAATCATCCTGTTGACGACCTCTGTCTGGCCATCAGTTTAGGGATGGAAAGCTGTAGACTTGGTGAACTTGGTGTCCAAAATTGACCAGAGGCTGGACCAAAATGTGTTGAGGAACCTGCTGTCGCGATCTGATATGATAGACTGTGGGATCCCAAAGTGCACCCAAACTTGTTCAAAGAAGAGTTTAGCAATGGCTTCTGTTGTGATGTTCTTCTTGCAGGCCGCCATAATGGCCATCTTCGAGAATTTGTCGACGACCACGAAAACACAGTCGTTTCCATGCTTAGTAGAAGGAAGGCCTGACTTGTAATCCATGGAGATGGATTCACAAGGTTGACTAGGGGCAGGTAGCGGAGTATAGAGGCCTTGCTTCTTGATGGTCAATTTGGCAATGGCTCAAGCAGTGCAGGATCTAATGTACTTCCCGACATCATGTCGAAGGTGCGGCTAATAGAAAAAATTCTGCAGTACTGCCACTGTTTTCTCGACCCTGAAATGCCTAGTGACTCAACTATAGTGTGCTTCCCATATCATCTTCACACACTCGCTTGAAGGAACACAAAGGTGTCCCAGGTGACATAATAATGCATCTTGGAGGTGAAAATTTAGAACTTGAGTACCCCCCAAGAGTGCCTTGTATGTGTGGCTAAATTCTGGATCGCTCTTGTAGAAAAGCGGCCAATCAGAAGTCTCTTGCCCACAAGAGTTGAGAATGGTGGTTAGTGCCACGATTGGTGGTCAGCTGAGGTAGTCTGCAACATTATTGGTGCTACCCTTCTTGTACTTGATGTTCAAATGAAACTGTTGCAGATATGTGGACCACTTTTGATGGAAATCGTTTTGCAACTTCCCTTGTGTTTGTATGGACTGCAGGGTTCGGTGGTCTGTGTGGATGATTGTTTCCTTCCCCAAAATGTAATGCTTCCATTGTCGACAAGCCTGCAAAATAGAATAAATTTCTTTGTCATAAGTGGGATACTTGCGAACTATGTCGAACAATGTCTCACTGCAATATGCCACTGGATGCCCCTGTTGAGTAAGAACTACCCTAATAGCATAGTTATAGGCATATATCTCGATCTCAAATGGTTGTTGCAAGTCTGGTAATGTGAGCACGAGGGAAGAACGGAGGTGATGTTTCAATTCTATGAATGCCTTTTATTGAGATTTCGACCAAGAGAATTTTTCTCTTGCTCCTCCCTTGGTGACTTGACTCAAGGGCCAAGTGATATGAGAGAATCCCAGCACGAACCTGCGGTAGAAATTAGCAAGACCCAGAAAGTTGCGAAGCTATGTTATAGTGGTTGGGGCTGGCTAGTCTCGAATTAATTGGATCTTGGTTGGATCCACATGCACCCCCCTTTCATTAATAATGTATCCCAGATATTGAACCTGGGTCATGCCAAAAGTGCACTTCTCCAAATTGGCACACAACTTGTGTTGCCATAGTGTTTGGAGGACTTGTCGGATGTGGTGGAGGTGCTCTTCCGAAGTCTGGCTGAAGATCAGAATGTCATCCAAGTACACTACTACAAATGAATTGGTGAATGGCCTCAAGATGTCGTCCATCAACCTCATGAAGGTTGCGAGAGCATTCGTCAACTCGAAAGGCATGACCAACCATTCGAAAAGGCCCTCCTTAGCTTTGAAGGAAGTCTTCCACACATCAGAGGGTTCAATGGGTACCTGGTGATACCCAACCTTCAAGTCGATATTGTTGAAATATTTTTCCCCTTTGAGTTGGTATAGAAGGTCATCAATCCGTGGGATCGGGTACCTATTTCAGACAGTGATCTTGTTCAACACCCAATAGTCAATACAGAGTCTCCAAGTCCCATCCTTCTTCTATACTAACATGATCGGGCTCCCACAAGGTGATGAACTTGTCCGGATGTGGCCTTTCTGCAACATCTCCTGAATTTGCCTCTTGATTTCCTCATTCTCCAGAACAGAGCGTTGATACATCGATTTGTTGGGTAGCGGCACACCTGGGGTCAGATCAATGGGGTGCTTAACCTGACAGTGCAGAGGCACCCCTGTGGGTGAGGTGAAAATGTCCCCGTACTCCTCTACAACCTTGTCCATTTGTTGTTGTCATGCAGAGGAGCCATGTCTGGAGGTCATGGCCGCACTCTTCTTCTTGCCCTGGGGGCGGATCGTCAGGAAAACAAATTTCCTAGTTTGGGAAATGAGCTTACTGCATTGTTTTGCAGTAACCAAAGAGATAGTGGTAGGCGGTGGTACCTTTGGTATCCTATATAGCTTATTTCCCAAGGTAACATTAACAGCGCGAGGTCGTGACTCATACAAAACATGTTGCTTCCACAAGTATGGTTGGCCTAATAATACATCAGAAACATTAATAGGAGCAATGTCACATAATACCTCATCCGTGAAGGGCTTGATGCTATAGGGAAGGCGACACTGTTGGCTGACACGGAGATCCCGTCCTTGGTAAAGCCACCCAATGGTGTATGGTTGTGGGTGCGTTGTGGTCATCAAGCCCAACCGCTTCATGACATCTGCTAAAATGAGGTTATTTTTGCTCCCATTGTAGACAATGAACTATAGCAGGGAACCGTTTACCAACATCTGGGAGTGGAAGAGACGTTCTACCTCCTCTGGATCCTCTAGTTCCTCCTTCTGGATCTTCGCAGTGGAAATAGTAGCGTTGAGCTCTGCATCAATAATATGTTTCCCTTTGTCATTCCCCTAGTCAGGTTCTGATTCAGAGTCGGAGCATGCATCTGATTAAGAATTCCTCATCTTGGCCATAAGCGACTGCTTGGGCCGACACTCACTTGTTTTGTGAGTGGAGCTCTTATGGGACTCACACCACTTTCCTGTATCCTTCTTTGGCTTCGCGGTGTTTTTCTTTGCTTGTGGCTTTGGCAGGTTGTCTTGGGCCACCATGCCTTGGCTTTGTCCTTTGTTATACGGTTTGGGGGCACCTTTCCCTTGCTTTTGATTCGCAGATTCAAAGTCTCGCTTCTTCTGCTTGAATTTTTGCTCAATCTTGGCAGCATATTGGTATGCCATACCAAGTGAGGAGATGTCGAGGAACTCCATTTACTTCTGAATGTATCTGTGTATACAACTGCGATACTTTAGCACCAAATGTTTCTATGAATATTTGATACCCAACTTTGTGCGCAAGGTATGGAATAGATTCGTTAGCTCATGCACATCTTGATCCCTTTGTTTCCGTAGCGTGGTCCATTGTATGTACTTGTCATCATAGCTCCCCAGGGGATCGTATTGTTCCTTGATAGCATCTCGAAAATAATTCCAAGTGGGTACGACTGAGAATAGAGAGGGTTCTATCTCATCCTTTTTCTCACAGTAGGTTTCCTACCAGTCCTTGACATGGGGGGTAGCTTTGGGTGCAAAAATAATCTTCTCCTAGTCGGAAAAGTCATGGACCGAGAAATATCCTTCTAATAGATTCAACCATCTATCTACGGCATCTGCATCTATTTGAACCTCAAATATGGGAATGCAAAAGTTTACTTGTACCTTAAAGGGAGCCGCACCTCCAGAGTGGTTATTGGATGCAGATGGGCTGCCGGTGGGCAGTCATTGAAGGATACGGGAAAAGTTATCCATCATCGCGTTCCTTTTTTTTTCGAGGGCCTCCTTGAGCAATATTTTGATAGGATCTCCTGCTCCCTCATATTTCTTTTCATCCCTCATGGGCGTCCATCAGGGTTTGCGAGGATGATCTTGCAAACGTTCAATCAGATCAAGACCCAACTCCTTATACCCCAACCTCATTGGGGACATGAAAAGAAGGATCGAGAAAAAGCAGACCACTCTGATACCACTAATCCAGATTTATGAAGGAATGCAATAGAATACACATGTAACCATAAATACAAATATGCAGTGGAAATAACACTTCATTTCATTAATATCAAAGAACTGAAATTTGCTTATAGACATAATAGAAATAAACTAGCTAGGGCATTGGTAGCTTATCTCTCAGAAGAGATGTGATGGCTACGGGCCTCTAAACTAAGTTACAATGAGGCTCGAGGGCCTGTTTATTATTTAGAAACAATGGAAAACCCTAAACATCCAAAACCTTAACCCTAGGAGATGAAGCGCCAAAACTATGGGCCCCGTTTGGGTAAATTGGTGTTTCAACTTCCCGAGGACATAACTTTGGCATACGATCTCCATTCTATGCCCTTAATAGCTCGTTAGAAAGATCTATCTGAGGAGTAAAAATTTTGGTGCAAGAAATATAAACTCAACTGCTCTCAATTTTCCCAAAAAATGTCGTTTAGGGCCTCAAAACGGCTCCGGAAGTTCAAGACCCGAAAGACTGTAAAAAATAGTAAGTTGTGCCGAAACTCAAAAACTAAAAGAGACAATGGTGGGGCCCCAAGTGGAATAGGTGGGTGGCCACCAATATCCACCTAGATCAGTACATAAAATTTTTTTGATGGAAACATGTGCCTATTACCCATACAAGGTAATGTTCTTCTGCAAAACTCTCACATAAAGCAGCAACAAAAGACATCTCCTAGAAAGATCCTATACTCCAACTGAAATGAGCTAAAATGAGCATGCGGGCACTTCAATTCCACAATGACGAGCATAAACAACACTTTCCTCAACACGATATAATGAGAAAGTAAACCTAAGCTAAACCCTGCAAGTAACAGTTGCTGCAATATACATCTAAAGGTGAGAAAACCACTACAAGGCCTTCTTCATGCTCAAAAACCCTCCAAAATTGTTGAAGAAACTTGAATGATCCATACATCTTTGGCATTCAACCTGCAAAAATAATCCTTAGATGTTCTCAAATAAAAAATAATAGGTCACCATTGGATTCAAAACATCCAAAAACCCTTAAGTGGACTTTCTATGAGCTCAATTTGGTCAAAAACTTAAAAATATATCAGCTCCGAAGCTCCCCCATGAATTTGATTGTTAATTGTCCTACAAATTCAACCAACAGTCTAACTGTCCTACAAATCCTCCTTGTTTTTCGCTAACAAAGTGACATTTTTTCCCTCTGCCAGTGCATTTTGTAGGATCATTAATTTTCCCAATGACCCCTTAGGTCCGAAAAAAGCAGTCATATTGACACATAAGGCCATGGGTTGGGCCTTAACACCTGCCCATGTTGGCCTGGCCCTAAAAATTTGAGTGAGTGGTTGTATGGGTGAAAAGGGACCATGGGTCAGGCTAACCACCCTCCCTTCCCATCGGGCCCCATTACCCTGCACTCCGGTCATGTGCATGGTCCATAAGACCTGGGCTAGTCCATTGGAGTAAGAACCTCCTATTGTCGAATCCCTCCTCCGCAATGTCGGTTATATGGTTGGAGCTGTGACCTTGGGCTGAGGCTAAACCCTAAGCCCTCATCTCCTCCACCTGTGGTCTCATGGGTGTATGGTGACCAGGGGCTAGGGGCTTAGCCTTGGCCCCTTCCACAAATGGACGTGAAATAAACCTTAAATAAAGGTTATGCATGTATGGTATTAAGAACCACCCACCAGGCCTACTGATAAGTCGTTGGGATGTTATGTGGGAGATCGAGGGTTTGAATCCCTCATACCTCACCCAAACCCATGCCCAAATTTTAATCGACCCCGAGGTGCCACGTGGCAGCCCATGACTGGGATACATGGCACCTAATCATTGGTCCAAATCAAACAAACCACAAACAATCAGATGCGTCCAAAACCAATGAACCAAATTATGACACTTAGAAGTCTATCCTTGGCTCGAGGTACACAGTTACCATGTTGACTCATTGTACGGTCAACCCATTCAAACGTCCCAGTCAACAGACCTACTAAATTTTTAGTTGTTTGGTGAAGCGATAAACACACGATAACTTGAGCATACAGTGTCGGATTGAGGTGAAACGAGCGTCATTGGTTTCAGAATGATGAGCACTTATATTTGGCACTGGTTTCAAGACTTTCTGGGCACTTTCATTTTTAAGCTAAAAATGTATCACCTGATCAAAAGCATTAGGGAAATTTTGAGGTCTAAAATGGACCTCCTAAGGAAAATGTACAATCAAAATTCACTTTATGAGAACCAATCACATTTTAGTGGATGACATCATCCCTAATGGTTGAGGTGGCATTGATTGACTTAAAGGTACTTACTAGTCACATTCTCAATGGTGGATAAAAACTCATAGTTAACTATGGTAGTGCTCTAAGTACTTTTAAAGTCAAAGTAAAGTACTCATAATAAATGCCATTTCACACTTTTTGAATAAAATATATTATTGTCATTTCATATTTCTTGAAAGAAACAATGCATATCCCTATACATTTATTATATTATATTATTTTTATATAGTATATTAATTACATGTTATTATACAATTTAAATAATATAAATTTTAATTAATAACATATAATATAATTAATAATTTATAAATTTAAATTATATTTTATTTTAAATTATTCAATTACAAAGGACAAATGCATTAGTTGTTCAATGATAATGACTTTTTCTTGAAAAAATCATTCTTATTTATAGTCACATCAATAAAAAAAATTTATTAATTTTATTTTGGTACAACTTTTGAATTGAATTTAACTATGGTTACATGGATTGTGGTGCAAAAAGAGAATTGAAATTCATAAATATTATTTTAGTGGTTTAGCTATTATTTTATTATTTCCTTAGGAGGCCCCTTTTAGACCTTAAAATTCCCCTAATGGGCTAGACATGTGTTTTTACATCTATAACTAACATAGTGATTTTTCATTGAGTGGGTAAAACTATGGAAAGGGAAGCATACAAGTAGGAAAAACAATAGGTTTCGCCTTATTATACACCCTTGTAATCCATATTGTTAGCCCTTCAAGTAGTACCACATCAAATAAGACCCATATGCGAAGTTTCACTTCCATGTACTCTTGTTATATTGAAATTCGTATAGGTTTCTTAAAACTAGCTATAGATAAGTTAATTGGACATCTAAATGTTATAGTGGCACTAAGAACAATACTGAGGAAGATTACTCTATATTACTTAGGTAATTAGGCAATTCCAGGCTAAGGGTTTTATTGAGCCTTAAGAAATTAGGTTGAGTACCACTATTGGGCCCCACAAGTATATCAGAGACATATAACACCTTGCACTGCCTTGCCCTCAAGACCCTTGAAACCATACTCTTTGTTGTTAATCTTAGAAATTCACATAAAAGAATCTAACTTGAAAATTGATGCATTCAATCACTGGAAACATTGTTTCCTTATACAAGTCAATGAAATTCATATATAAATTATGTAGTAATAATTTGAGAATTCTTTAGATTATAATTTAGATAAAAGTATAATTATATAGAATTTAAAAAAAAAAATAGGTTGGAGTATAACTACATAGGAGTTAAAAAAAAATAGAATGGGTCCTCACCACACACTACAAAGAAAAGACCCTCTAGCGGAGGTTATAAAGGAGGTTTTTAGTGTTATAAAATTGGATACAATTGTAAAAAAATCATTTGCTACAACATATGTTTATGGTTACGGAGGTTTTGGTGGAGATTTTAATGGAAATTCAACACAACTAAAAAAAATGGGTGGCCGGAGGTTATTACGGATGTTTTTTCATCAGTACGCTACTCTAGATTTAACGCACCGGTGAGTACATGAAGACGGTGCCCCGGGGTTGTCTCAGTTGAGCGAACGCACCAGGACATTTAGGTGTAAAACTGCACCGGGTGTAGTGTTGGTCATACAACGCACAGGATTGTTCTAATTGGTCTTGGGATTTGTGTGGTGCCCATAGGTTGTATCAACGCACTGGTGCGTATACATTTATGATGCACCGGTGCGTCATATCACAGAAAGGCACTGAGATTTATAATTGGTATCGGTATTTGTGCGGTGCCCATTGATTGTAAAAATGCACCGGTGCTTATAGATACATAAACGCCCCTGTACACAGTATCACACAAATGCACCGATATTTATAACTGGTATCGGTATTTGTGTGGTGCCCATAGATCATACAACGACACCAGTGCGTATAGACACATAAACGCACTGGTCGACAGTTACTGACATGCACCGGTTTTCATTTTGTTTTTTTTTAGAAACATCGACCTGTGAAAATCCAATTATTGTGATTGTTTTAAATTTATTTTTCATCAAAATTTGACACATCTTATAGCAATATTCATATTAATTACATTTTTATTAATGCATTTGAATGTGTTGTTTGGATTAATTTGTTATATCATATCAGAATTATTGTGGTTTTTTAAAATTCATTATTCATCAAAAGTCGACACATATATATCTTATAACAATATTCATATGAATTAAATTTTTATTAGTTCATTTGAGAACGACAATGGAGAACGCAATAGAATAAATTAAAACATATTTTATGATTATATATATAAGATTTGTATCCCTTTGTCTTTCAATTGGGACACTATGTCCATTACATTAAACAAAATGTCTAATTTCACAGACATATTTCAAAAAATAAAACGCCTTTCTTTGATATCCAAACATAGTGATCATCATTCTTCGTTTGAACTGGTGTCATTGCTAGAGCTACTTCCATGACTTGGGTTATTTTCAGGAATGTTTTGTTCACGACGTTGATTGTTTTCTTCTTCTTCACGTTCCATCTACAAACATAAAAATACACTGAAATGAAGGTATATACATTGGTGAGAATAATGAAAATTTCAATATTAAATAATATACATCAATGTAAATAGAAAAGAAAAATGACGTACCATAGCAACAATTGACTCATAAACTACACACATTCTTTCAAAACCATGTACCATGCCATCTTTCAAAATTTCAGCTGTTGGCGCAGTTCCATACTTTGTTTCCTACAAGTTTTATATCCCATAACAAATCATATATTTAATATAAAAGATGTTTTTGTTCTATTAATTATAGACAGAGCTAAGTAAAACAAGATTTATAGATGCTTACAAATTCCACAATTAAATTATGATATGCCAACATATACTGACAACCCATATTTAACCCAATTTCAATCAATTCGTCTGATGGTTCTTCTTTGTATGTTAGCACCTGTTTGAAGACATCCAATGATGATTTTTGTAAAACAACTTAAAAAATACAAAAATGAAATCTAGTTAAGTTGTTATAAGGAAGTAACAATTACTCACAAACTTAGAGATCAACCCTTTTCTTCCTTGTCGTCCTGTTTTATGTGCTGAATGGGTTCCATTTTCTTTTCTTTTCTGCAAGAAAATTCTTGAAAATTAATATTTAATGCTAAATTGTTTATTTATTGTACCTAATGATCGAAAAATTCAATGATTACATATTACATTTGAAGCACGTTGTGGTTGAGATGGCTCCTCCTGCGTTGCAATTTTGTCCATTTCTTTGACCATCTCCTTGTATACCTTTTTGGACATTCCTACTGGCATATTTTTGATATCAGCTCGTTCATCTTTTGAGATTTTCATAATCTTCCTGAAAATGTAACATGACAATAAAATATTTAATTTTTATATTGATATATGAAAAGTAAATATAACAAAAGTGATATTTATAAATAATTCTAGACAAATATTTAAAGGAATATTACTTTTTCATTCCTTCTTTTTTGTTGTTGTACGTTTTTGCTATTAAAAGTCTGACATGTCTCATTGACCAATTCTCTGGAAACTCTTCCTGTAGTTTAGATAAAATTTGGTTCTTGCAATCATTGGATTGGTTTTTGTATTGTAAGTGGAAAGAACGTCTATACATTCATTCCACTAGATCCCTCAAACTTTTGTAAAAGTTTTTCCCCCTTTTGTTAACCTCCAACACCACTCTAGATGAGCTAAGGAGAAATTCATTTTCATTTGCATGTTCTATTTTTTTCTTTTCTTAGAACAACATTCATATTCTGAGTTGTTGGTCCCTGTAGAACATTAAACAAATGTGAATTAGTAGACTGTTTGACACATGTTATTTAATAATTTTAAGTATATTATTAATGATAATTAAAAAATAAACTCATACTGGATCAATGGTATTTTTTCATTCACCTGATTCATCCTTTTGCAAATTTTCCATTAAAATTTTACGCTCTTCTAGTCCTAGATCAGAAATAATCATATCGAGCTTCGTCATTTTGTGGCTCTTCATGATACACAGTAAACAATACATATTAGTTAAACTTACCTATAGTTCAAAAATAATATTCTTTATAAAGAGTTTATGAAGAACTTTCCTTTTTTGCTTTTCTTGATGTGTTAACAATATTTTTGTTGCTTGATCTCTTGTTAGTCATTTCTTTATCAATTTGAAACATGTACCATATCATTCATTAATATATTTACAAATAAATTCTCAAATGTTAAGGTAGAAAATAAATCTCAAGACACCGGTGCGCCTTTCATGAGGTATGCACTGCAGCCGGTGCATGGGGATATTAAAAATGCACCAAAAAATAATATAATAGACCATACGGTGTGTTGGGTATTATAAACACACCGCAAAAGCAGTGTAATAGACTGTACGGTGGGTGGGGTCTTAAAAACACACCGCAAAAATGGTGTAATACACCGTATGGTGTTATCCTCGTTAAATGGAGCATCGGTGCCCTATTTCAGATATGGCGCACGAATTTAGAAAAAATATTTTGAATTTTTTTACTACACAGTACTTGCGCGATGCACTGTATAATACAACGCACCGGTGTGGTAGCATACATAGGGTGCACCGATAAAGAAAAATCCATTTTTTCCAAAAATTCATACAATGGCTGAATGGATTGGGATCTGACAATGAAAGTCGTCCCATGGGTTGGACGTCAATCTATAATGAAAACCCCTAATTCTGAAATCACATAAATAGGGAGAAGAAAGGGAAAAAAACAAAAAAATGAAGGGTTTAGGGTAAAAATGGATAAAACTACAGAAAAAGTAAAAAAACTGCAGAAAAAAAATTTAAAAAAATAATCAAATTTAATCATGAGATGGTTTGAAATTATATGATATAGGGTTTGAATCACTAGAGTTTTGGTTTCTAATTGTTTGAATACTTCTATTTGAACGTATTTCGCTGCTCCATAGTGCCCTCATGCTCTCATGCTCCAGGTCTATCTCCTGCAAATATCTAGCTGAAAATTTTAGCAAAAATAGTGAAATAATGAAAAGTGCTTTGTATTTAAAGAATTATTTTATGAAATTAGATTTTTGAAAATATTTTGCCGCCCATTTTTCAAATTGTCGTTTTTTTTCACTTAAAGAAAATAGAGTTGTGTTTTTTTTTATTTGCGTTTATTTGTTATCGGTGCGGAAGAGTTGGGAAGCACTGGTGCATCTTTGTAATACGACGCACCGGTGCGTGTTATGATGATAAGTGCACCGGACTGTATAAAGTTTATTTTTTTTATGTAAGATCATAATAAAATAATGATAATTCTAAAGTACATGAATTTATTTTCATTATTTTCTAAACTTTATTATGTTTCAAAAATTTGTATTATTCTAGATTTGTTATTTTACAATTATTTGCAAATTTACAAATTTTAATATTTTAATAAAATCACTTCACATTAATACAATTAAAATTTTCACATTAATATAATTAAAATTTTCGTAATATTAATAAAATTAAAAATTTTACAAATATTTTACATACAATTACAATTACAATTTAATACTCTAATACATGAATTACAATTAGAATTACAATACAATTTAATTTTACATAATTTTACATTTACAATTTTACATAGAATTACATTTTAAGAATATAAATTACAATTTTACAAATATTTTAATATACAATTCAATTAAAATACAATTACAAATACAATTACAATTTTAGAAATTTTTACATACAATTACAATTTTACAATTTTTCATATACACAATTACAATCATTTCACAATAAATTAAATATTAGAATTACAATTAAAATTTTACATTAATAAATATTTTACATATAATTACAATTAAAATTACAATTAGTACAAATACAAAAACAATTTTACAATTTTACATACAATTAAAATTAAAATTTCAATTACAATCATGACATACTATTTAATAAATATCATGGTCATTTAATATTAAATTAATTAATAAACATCATCACGACCATGATAACCATCGTACAAACATCATATTCGATCATCAAACACATTCAAACATCAAATTAACATCATATATTAACATCATCAATAACACACAAACATCAAATATACATATCATGTCAAATAACTCATGCTATCACATACACATCTATCTGCAAGCTGCACATTAAATGAACATATCTAATATGACCTAACAATATACACATCATGATGATCACCAACATGTAAATTAAGTACAATTGCAACATGAACATAAAATACATGAACCATATATATATATATATATATATATATATATATATATATATATATATATATATATATATATATATATAATGTTAAAAATATACAACTGTAATATAAATGTTATGGATCAGCTGGTGGTAGTATAACAACATCAATAGCAAGAGAAGGAGCCTTTCAAGAAGGTGCAAATTTCTCGACTTACGATGGTCGAGCCTGCTCATGATCATGATCACTAGTACCGATGGATGCATCAGCTGGTGGTAGTACAACATCAATATAAGCAGTAGTAGTGGAGGTCTGCTCAGTCAATAGTGCAGCCTCGGCGGTTGATGGTCTAGGCGCATGCTCATGATCATGACTAGTACTGATGGATGTTGTAGGCTACTGACTGGACGTGGCTGATGGTCTAGCCTCATCTCCATGATGACTACTAGATGCTGCTAGTGGAGCCTCATGCTCATCAGGTATGATGCGAGGTGCATGATCATGAGATGCATGTGAGTCATTGCTCGCGGACTATCCATGATGCGCTGTGGCTCAACTACGCCTATAGCTACAGATAGTCCTCAGTCGCGTAACAACTGTCGTAGCTCCTACGACATGTTGCATCAGGCCATACATGTCACGTGGCATGCCTCTCCACATTCGTAACAACCTATCATTGGCCTGCATGTATCTGTAATGAGCGGGCTTGATGCCTGCATCAACAATCAATGCACAGAGTTGGTTGCCCAAATCCATCCTATATCTAGTCTTAGGTCAACCGCGCCTAGCAAAAGGTGGCACCAATGCACCATGAGCAGAAGCATGTCTCTCTGCTGCATCGGCCTCATCTTGATCATGATCATCCTCAGCATCAACCATGTCCAGATCATCATCAGGATCCACACCTGGATCATGTGGTGGATTTGACATCTCCTCACCATCAAAAGAGCCAATGTCTGCAAAATATATACAAGTACATAACAATAATTAGACAATTTCATTACACAATTTAATAAAAAAAAGTTAAAGAACATGTTAGAATAAATATAAATAAAATAGTAATATTACCTCTATCATCTGGTGGCTCATTATTTGTGAAGAGGATGTTGGGAAACCCTTGCCAATCTAATCCAACATAAGGACATGGGACCATAATGAAGGGATGTAGCCCGTTAACACTGGCTAGTAAGTCTAGTGCATCATGCGATATCCTGGTTGGAAACATAGTGTCTCCCCTCTTGGGCATCATCTGCCCCTTCATGTGCATCCAAGCCTCGAACATCGGTCTACGAGGTTGTCGAACAAAACTAGGTCTCATCTCTAGAAACCTCTCAAAAAATAAACAAAATAGATCTGAAGCAAAAGGGAAGTTGACCCTCCCTTATGCATGAGCATGACATCTATCTAAGGTCATACAAAACTGCCACAAAAAAATGGCAGACCACCTGAAAAGTCGTGGTTGTTGTACTAAAAAATCAACATAATATAAAAGTGAGCAACTAATGTGTTTCCCATCACTGGTGTTGTGAGAAATGGTCGAAATGATAAGTGAGAGGGACTGAACGTCCTATCTACCAAATGCACCTACACATAACTGACCTTGAGGTACCTAAAACTCTAAAGGAGACAATACATGTGCTCCAATGTATATTTTGGAGTAAACTAACTGACTCCCTGCTACACAACCTGCAGGCACGTCTGGAAATGAGGGAAAATCCACTTTTCTCCTCGATAGTCCTGTAATAAAATAAATATCCTCCTCAGTGGGTGTGTACCACTGGTCAGGACCAACCTAGAAAGCTTGTCGGTGAGCATTCCACCAGCGGATAAGATATCTCAAAAACACACTATGGGCCTCTAGGGAAGTAGCCTCCTCATAGAATTTGAGGAGGCCCACCTGCCTAAGGATCCCTTGGGTATCTGCTGTAATAGGGCGAGGGTATGCATCTCTCTCCCTCTCTCGAGCCTCCCATTGGTGAATCATGTCATATTGTTAAGCCTGTTGTTGTTGTTGTTCCTTCTCTTCTCTTTGAATCATTGACATATTAAATAATTTTTTTTATATTAAAAAATACATGTATTTAGGAATATATATATATATATATATATATATATATATATATATATATATATATATATATATATATTTTATTTTATTTTTTATTTTTTTTTTTGAAAAAAAAAACAAACAGACCAGTTGGTGTGCCACAAAAACAGTTACACACCGGTGGTGGTGTGGCTTAAGTTTGTAGCATACCCATGCCGGTGCCCCTAATGAAATACAACGCACCGGCCTCGATGCATCTATCTATTTTTGAAGCACCATTGACTATATCTAAGTTCAGAATAGCGGTGCACTGACTGAAATATACGGCCTGGAGCATATAATCATGTCAGCGCACTGACTTCATGACAATTACATAGTCGATGATGTGGTATTTTATCCAGCTGCACCATTGACCCTGTCGGAATGCAGAATGCAGTGCACTGACATACACCGGGGTGGATAATTTCATCAATGCACCGCACTGGGATTCCCATGGTCAACGGTGTGCCTGGATAAATGAGCACACCGCATTTTATTTTTTTAATTTAAAATTATGCGGGGAGCCTTTCGGTACCGCCTCGGAAATGGTGTGGATATTGTTAGCACCAATGTTTGTGCGGCATGTAAATTTTACAGGCAGCACCGCTATCCAGTGCAAGCCGAACAGCTCAGACACACCACACGATTTTTTTTTTCTTTTTTCTTATTTAATGGTTATTTCAAATTCTAATCTGCTAAAAGGCTTAATTATGGAAAAACTAGAAAAATACTTGCATTTCGCTGTCGAGGAGGCATATTGGCTGTAAAATTTGTAAAATAAAATTTGCCCACCGTTTTTCAAAATGCAAATTGGAGATTGGTAGCCAATGCAGAGCAGTAGTGCATGCAATGGGTGCAATGAGGGCACTGATGTCAGGGAAACTCAGAGAAGGGGAAATTTCACCGATGCTTGAGAGCTCTAGAGCACTGAGGAAAGTGAAAAATATGGGTTTTTGGCCATAATATTTTTTTTATTTAACCCTGTTCCAGTGCACGGGGTTTTATAGGTGCACCGGTACGCTTGCTTACAACTGGGGCAGTTCCCTAACACCGCACTGGGATGTTTTAGTTTTGGCGCGATGTTTTGATGATGCACCGGGGCAGAATATTCGTAAAGCACCAGTGCAGAATAGTCATAAAGCACCGGTTTTTTGGCCTTAATTTTTTTTTTTTATTTAACGTTATTCTGGTGCATGAGTTTTATAGGCGCACTGGTACTCTTGGATAAGAATGCACTAGCACATTTCTGTTTTGGCGCGGTGTTTTATGATGCACCGACGTGGAAGAGTACTAAAGCACCGGTGCGTGACTGTAATAGGACGCCCCATGCGGGTGTGTACATCGTGCACGTTGTCCGGTGTGCCAATGTTTTGTGCGCACTGGTGCATTCTATGGTAGAGTGCGCACCAGTAATTGAGAGCTCAGGAGCACTAGAAAATGAAAAATCCGGGTTCTTTGCCGTAATTTTTTTTTAAATTTAACCCTTTACCGGTGTGTATGGTTTATAGGCACACCGGTTGTGTTTATTACAAACGCACCAGTCGGTTTGTGTTTTGGTGCGTTGTTTTATGATGCACCGGTGCGGTTTCTTTCTATCGCACCGAGTGGTTTCGGTTTTGGTGCGATGTTTTATAATGCACCAGCGCAGAAGAGTTGTGACGCACCGGTGCTATAGAATAATACAATGCACCAGGTAGGTGTGTACGGAGTGCACGGTGTTCGGTGTGCCAATTTTTTTGTGTGCACCGGTGCTTTCGGTATTCCAAAGCACCGGGGCGACGTTTAATGATAAGCGCACCGAGCGGAAAACATCCGCAAAACCCTCCCCCTGCCAACCTCCTCTAGTAACCTCCGCTAGAAATGGATGTATGGGGTATTTTTCTGTGGGGTTCCTCAAAAACATCCGCTAGAGGGTCTTTTCCTTGTAGTGACACCGTTATTTGGAACATATCTCAATAGATTCCATGTGTCACATTGATCATCATGGTACATTCTCTGATCAACGTTTTATGGACCCACCCACCCCATTACCTACAAACTATCTCAGTAGACGCAAAAAGAAGCATCAAGCACTTTGTTACCATTGTCCTATAACATTTTTCTTGTGGAACCCCATCCTTATGGCTACTAGAGACCATTATCTAACTAGGATGCACCTTAGAACCATTATCTAACTAGGATCCACCTTGGAAAATATATATGAGGATTTTAAACACCAACTAATCCATAACCACTCCTTTTTTGAGAGAAACTTTGCTTCTACTAATGATATGCTTAATAAAGTAGACTTAGTCCTAAAACAACTAACTCATGATAATGAAAAATCAATTCAAATAACAACCATCCTAACTAACTGGATTTGAATCACCCAATCCCATGGGGAATAATTATCACTAATTTGTTTATGATCCTATGAATGAAATGTCGTATTGACTCCCTAAAGTGGATCTAAACAAATTAAACAAATTTTATGGCTTCATCCCTAGAGGTTGGGTCACTCAAATGGAACATTATTTTTCCCTTCATGGAATCATCAATGACTTAATGAAGCTTAATGTAGGTGTATTATATTGATTTGGATTGGATCATTATATAATTTTTCATCCACATCAATGCTTTCAAAGTGGAATATTTGAAGGAGTCAACTTACAATAGTAATTTTTTCGGTGGGAACCAATATGGAGAATTAGGATCTGAAACCCTCCAGGGCTAGTTTGAGACCTTAGATGACATCTTTTAGGGGTAAATATTTATTTCTTAATATTGAACCATATGATTATTTTCTACTCTTGAATATCTTTCCAACGGTGTGAGAAGGACATCAACTAGAGTTGAGATGCAAAATTTTCTCCTCCCAAAAGTTGACCTATTGTGTTTTACTACCATAATTTGAGAGTATGCCACATCAGCCCCCATTACTCGTGGAAAATGGGATAACCATTTGGGGAATATTTAGAATACTCAAGAAGTTTCAAATTGTAACTCATGTTGAGGGTTCAATGGGTCAAATTTAACCCCTATTTGGTTATCGTGTTATGTTAACATAACTAGGCTACTAGGAGGAAACGGGGTTCCATTCCAAGTGGTTGTATTTTTTTCCATTGTAGAGTAAGATAACTAAGCCAAGATGGAGATAGATAAAATAACAAAGAAATTTTTTGTTCTGTAGTAGCCTTAGGCCACATGATCTGAAAATGGAACTATTTGTAATGCTATGCAAAGTATCCATTTCCATTAAATTTAATGTGCAAAGTATTCTCCATGTCTTGTAGGTTAGACAAAGTGATTTTGGTCATGTTCTGAGTTTTATGTGTGAGGAAATGTTAATTAAGTTTACTGTTTAACATATTATATCAGAAATACACGGCAAGAGAAATTAAGCATAGCATAACACAACAAACTGAAGAGGTAGTTCACCCCTCCTGGGCTACATCTGCCGGGTCCAAGGCTCCCAATGGGCATGTCCTTGCTCTATTAAGTTGCTCAAAATGGTTATACAATGGTAAATATGCCTAAACAGGAAAAAATAGTTGTGAAATTGACTTCAAAAGACAGAAATAAGCTAAAAATGGCTTTTGTTTCACCTTAAACAGTGAAATATAGCCCAATACAGCTCCATCTCACTGATGGCCGTCATGGCTCTTTCCTCTTCCCTAAATAAAAAATGGCTGAAGAACACCTCTGTTCATTCTACAACCTATTTCAAACTCTCCAGAATGCTCAAGAAACCCAAAATTGACTAAAATTTCGTCTAATTTGGCTCAATATTGTGAAAGTTATGATCAAAACAAAATTTCTACCCAATGTCACTTGAAAACCCCATTAAATGTGGGCTAACTCCAGTTAACGTGCTAAAAAGGCGAAAATCCCAAAAATGGTGGAACGTGCCCCAAATAGGGTGGAACCACTAATAGTTACAATAAATGCTGGTAGTTTATTGGTTACATGACGTCCGTTTAACCCGCCGGCAGTATCTGGGACCTAACGGTTTTGAAGCCTCTGCATTTAATTCTTAAGAGTGGTCAACTTTGTTAACGGTTAGCGTTAACCGTTGACATAACTCCTGCCGGTGATAAGCCCTTGGTCCATACCTTATGGTCATGTTGCGTGGGGGCTGGCCCCCATTTGCCTCTGCTCGAATCAAATTCAAACAATAAATATAAGTTTGAACCATAACATGTTAAGTACTTCCCCGTAGCTTGGGCGGTCAGGGTTGTAGGCTGCCAGCTAGACCACCCGCGATCGAAAACTGTAGAGTAACAATTTTTTTTTCAATGCCAAAACCTTTTCGGCCTGGGGCCATGTGGCAGCCTCCGAGTAGGCCACGTGGCACCTAATGATTGACCACAATTCTCAAAAAATCAATCCATGAACGAATAAGAGGATGCCACTTGGCAGATTTTGATAAGCTTGCAGAGAATATTCCAAGGGAATATTCTTTGAAATATTCCAAAGAATATTCTCTTTTAATTTTTCCAAAATTGAAAAGTCAACTTTGGTTAACTGATTTTTTGAAGGATACTGAAAATTCAAACCTGCATAACTTTCACATACGACGTTGGATTTGAGTCACGTTCGTAGTGCCAGAATCACAGTGACAAGGCCTTTTCGGTCGTTTAGATTTCAAAAAATTATTATTAGTTCTATTTTTGAGCATTTTTTCAGCTTGGACATGATCACTTGATCACACCTCCCAAATGAGAAGCTTTTGGACCCAAAAAGCTCTCTGAATTATAGAAATTGAAGATGAGGAGATTGATTCTCCACTCTTCCAACCTTGAACCACTGAAATCTTCTTGACTTCATCAAATTGAGCTTCTCATAAAAAGATAAATTCTTCCTTGAATCTGCGAACCAACTGTTGCTAACCTTAACTGAGTCATGATGCAAATTTTTGAAATTTGTAAAACAAAAACTATAATTTGTAGAAAACATACTGCTCCTACAATGGTCTACCTTCAAAGGAAACTGAAATTGAGATTCACCTTACCAACTGTCCTTATGGCGAATTTTTGCCGAATGAGCCATGTACTTGTGTCGATTCCCGACCAAGTTTTCTCACCATACCAATCTTCCATTCTGAAACCAGCAATGACCCTTGCTGAACTTTGTGCCCTCTTTGCTTGTATGCTTTTCCTTCTCATGGATTCTTGCACCACTTTGCACCGACACTTTGTTCTCTGCATCGATTGACACCAAAGGCACTTTCTGCAACATCTTGTCATTTTCTTCCAAAGAAGACCTGCTTTTAGACTGAAACATATCATCATTTGCATCAGAAATAACATGAAAATTATTATGCACAAAATATTTTTGTTGAATCATCAACAAAGTCAGATTTTGACTTGCATTGACAAGCCTTTTCAATTGCCCTGCATTCACTAAAGACGATTCTAGCTTCTTCCGATGTGCTCTCACAATAAACTCCTTGCCATCCTTGAATAGATGATACCTGCTCTCATGGCAATGGAAGATCTATTTTATGTCATGTAAATCTGGACTACCCAACACCAAACATGTAATGTCAAGTGTTACCACATCTAATTCAACCAAGTCAACATAATGAGCTGTTATGGCGAAGCGCAACATGCACTTCCTTGAAACTTGTAAATTAGCATCCTTGCAAATCCATCCAAGTGGATATGGCTTTGGATGTGGAATGGTTTCAAGTTTCATCTTCTTGACTAAGTCTTCTGAGATGAGGTTCACTTGAGACCCACTATCAAATAGTCTGTCTATCTTTGTGTGTTTGGATATTATCCTCACATGAAAAAACTCTATCCTCCTCTCTTCATTTGGAGCTTCTATGTGATAGTTTAAAGTGACAGAATTGGGATTTGTTTCATTTACAATCTCTTTCCCCTTTATGTTCTTTAGTACAATGGCTATGCTTGTAGTTTCATCACCTGATTCAAACCCTAAGTTTTGTTCAACAATTGCAACTGTTTTGCCCTTTTCTTTGGCCTTATCTTTGGTTTTAAATTTTTCTGGCTTCAGCTCTGGATGAAGTTTCCAGCAATGGTCTTCATCGTGGCTTGTTTTGGAACAATTTTTACAAAATAACTTTCCTTTTTCTTTCCTATAGTTTGCATTTCTTTTTCTACCTTTGCCTTTAAATTCACTACCCTCATTCCCATCAAAAGATTGTTTACCTCTAGCCTCTAAATGCGTAGCTTGTACACAAACTTCGTCTAGACTAGTAGGATTGAACATAAGGATAGTATGTATAAGATAGCTGTGTAAACCACCTATATATTTCAACAAAGTATCTTGGCTATGCAAATCAATTCCAAGTAATAAAGCCCTTTGTCTAAACTTTAGAGTGTAATCTTGAACACTTTGTCCCTTAAGTTGTCTAAAACTTTGCCAATTCATGATAGCCTTTTGTAAATGAGCTAATGGATAAAATTGTTGCTTAATTGCAGAAATAAATTCAGCCCATGATAAAGTGATCTTACCATTTTTTTTTAATTTCATCCTTGGTCTTGGCTTCCCATCATACCAATGCTGCTCCTTCCATTCTCAAAGAGGCTAACTGAATCTTGGTGTAGTCTTCATGAAGGTTTTGTATCCTCAAGTAAACTTCCAACTATCTTATCCAATTGTCACATTTCTCTGCATTGACCCCACCATTAAACATAGGCAACTCAAATTTAACATCAAGCTTTAAAAATGGACTTTTACCAGTGATTTTAGATTTGTGAGATTGATTCACCGAAGTAGAGGATGACGATGTAGAGGAAGAGGATGAAGATGGGGATGGTGGATCACCATTTCCTCCGTGTCCTTTCTTTGACTTGTCATCACTTTTATTTCCTCTTGAATAACCCTCTTCTTCTTTCTAGTGTTTAGACCCTTCTCCTACAAGCCTATCATTCCTTTCTTGGTAGAGTATCCTCACCATCTCTGTCATGTCTAGGAAAGCCTTTCGGAATACCTGTTCTTCTTCTCTGGGATCAATGTCTTCATGAGCTTCTCCTTCTCTTAAAGACATGCTTGAGGCTTCTTCAATGGCTCTTGGAGGTGGCTCTCTGATCCTTCTTGGTTGTGGATTACTTTGTGCACTAACCAAGTGTCCTTCACCTCTCTTGAGTTTAAGCCTAGTAAGCATCAAAACTTGCAAACAATCAACTATATATTTTCACAAGAACAAATGCCAAGTAAAAATCTAGCTCCTAAGGCTCAAATCCTGAGCTCTGATACCATCTGATCTAAAAATGGAACTATTTTTAATGCTATGCAAAGTATCCATTTCCATTAAATTTAATGTGCAAAGTATTCTCCATGTCTTGCAGGTTAAACAAAGTGTTTTTGGTAATGTTCTGAGTTTTATGTGTGAGTAAATGTTAATTAAGTTTACTGTTTAACATATTATATCAGAAATACACAGCAAGAGAAATTCACCATAGCATAACACATCAAACTGATGACGCAGTTCACCCCTCCTGGGCTATATCTGCCGGGTCCAAGGCTCCCAATGGGCATGTCCTTGCTCTATTAAGTTGCTCAAAATGGTTGTACAATGAGAAATATGCCTAAAAAGGCAAAACCAGCTGTGAAATTGACTTCAAAAGACATAAATAAGCTAAAAATGGCTTTTGTTTCACCCTAAACAGTGAAGTATAGCCCAATACAGCTCCATCTCCCTGATGGCTTTAGTGGCTTTTTCCTCTTCCCTGAAGCAAAAATGGTCGAATAACACCTCTTTTCACTCTGAAACTGATTCCAATCTCTCTAGAATGCTCAAGAAACCCAACATTGACTAAAATTTTGTCCAATTTGGCTCAATATTGTGAAAGTTATGATCAAAACAAAATTTATGCCCAATGTCACTTGAAAACCCCACTAAATGTGGGCTAACTCCAGTTAACATGCCAAAAAGGCGGAAATCCCAAAATTGGTGGAACGTGCCCCAAATAGGGTGGAACCACTAACAGTTACAATAAATGCTGACAGTTTATTGGTCACATGACGTCCGTTTAACCTGCAGGCAGAATGTGGGACCTAACGGTTTTGAAGCCTTCGCATTTAATTCTTAAGAGTGGTCACATTTGTTAACGGTTAGCGTTAACCGTTGACATAAATCCTGCCGGTGATAAGCCCTTGGTCCATACCTTATGATCATATTGCGTGGGGGCTGGCCCCCATTTGCGTCCGCTCAAATCAAATTCAAACAATAAATATAAGTTTGAACCATAACATGTTAAGCACTTCCATGTAGCCTGGACGATTAGGCCTGTAGGCTGCGAACCAGACCACCCACGATCAAAACCTATAGAGTAAAAATTTTTTTTGCAATGCCAAAACCTCTTCGGCCTGGGGCCACGTGGCGGCCTCCGGGGAGGCCACGTGGCGCCCAATGATTGGCCACAATTCTCAAAAAGTCAATCCATGAACGAATAAGAGGATGCCACTTGACGAATTTTGATAAGCCCATAGGAAATATTCCAAGGGAATATTCTTGGAAATATTCCAAGGGAATATTCTTTGAAATATTCCAAAGAATATTCTCTTTTTAATTTTTCCAAAATTGAAAAGTCAACTTTGGTCAACTGATTTTTTGAAGGATACTGAAAACTTCAAACTTGCATAACTTTCACATATGACGTCGGATTTGAGTCCCGTTTGCAGCGTCAGAATCACAACGATGAGGGCTTTCTGGTCGTTCAGATTTCAACTAATTCTGAGCAGTTCTATTTTTGAGCATTTTTTCAACTTGGACATAATCACCTAATCACCACAAGTCTTAGGAAACTTCATAGAGAGTTCCTTCTCCTTTGTACTTGAATAATTTCCATTCTAGATAAAAGATAGCAGAGGACCTCAACTTATAGCTAGATTTTCTCCTAAAAGGGTTTCCTAGAACATATCTTGGTTTTAATTGTGGTTATTGAGTGATTATATCTACATTTTCCTTATTTATTTACATATTATCTATTGTATGCATAAACAAAAAACAATAGTAACAAATCTAGAATCTAAAAAGAATTAACCCTTGATAGTATAAATTTCAATTTATTTTCACAGATTTATTGTGATAAACCATCCAGAAAAATATTCATGGTAATTTATAGATCATATTGGTATTAAAGTAAGTTTCTTCTTGAAATTTGTGATTTAAATATAGATTCATAAAAATATTTAAATATTAAAAATTATTAACTTAACCTAATTTCCACATATTGATTTGATAATGATAAAATCTGCCCCAAAAAAATCAATAATTATAATAAAAAAACTTAATTTTTACATTGATATTACACCAACACTCATGAACCACATGCATGATTCTCATGTAAATGGACAAAAACTATCTCGTCACTATACATATTCACTTGGAGGTTAATATCAGGGATGCAAGAAAATGACGCCAACTCAACGCAAATGTGATGCCCCCAATTGCGTCGATTTCAAATAAGGAAAACAGAACAGAAAAGACAAAAAAAAAAAAAAAATTAAATTAAATTGAAAAAAAAATGATTCAGATTTTGACACCATAGCCTGTATAGACAGATGTAGACTCACCAGCGAGAATTCGTTTTCACTTTGGTGGTTTAGAAACAATTTACGGGTCCGTCCATGCAACGGGAAGAATACAATTGAGGCTCAGTATGGTAATCGTGTTGGAAATAGCAGACAAAGGTCTGTCCTCTTTTCAAAGAGAAAAGACCCTGAATCTTATTTCAATCCACCCTTGATTGTATTTTATTGGTAAAGTCAAAATATTATATATATATTTTTTTCATATATATATATATATATATAAAAGATTGTAACTTTGATGGTTTAAAATGTGTTTTTAATGGATAAAAAAAATTAAATGTTTTTTTTTTTTTAAACTAAGATTATGAAAACAATATTATTCAAATTTATAATTCTAAAATTTTTCACTAAATTCATTTAAAAATAATATAGCTAAATATTCTAGTATATCCATACAATACAAAACAGAAGATAAGTCTAGATAAACTAGCAGACTTAAATACCATTAAGAGTCCAAGGAAGAAATATGAGTTGGGTCATTTTCACTTGAACTGGGAGGAAGGAGTATCAAAATCATATTGAAAATGCCTTTCTATATGGGCCAATCTTGTATCAAGCCTATCCATGAAGAAACATTGATTTCTCAACATTCTTTTGATATCCTCCAGCAAAGCAAACACACTATATCTTTCTGCTTGTTTACCCTTTAGTACCATACTAAGCACGATCTTCATTTTCCAGAGTAAAACAATTGAATGGAGACATTGCTTCCTCTTCCCCTTGGTATAACGAGGTTCAGGAACCTAAAATGATACCTCTTCCAATACCTCAGAGTTAGAATAAGATTGCCTCTCAACAACCACCATGGTTTTTAGATTCTTAATTTCTCATCGAGTCTCAAGGGGGACAATATTGAAATATGTCTCGGCCAAGTTCTTGGAAAATATATGGGCCTTGCATTGGCCTTACAAGTTGTTGTCGCTACCACCCCTCCTAATGTGCGTGTGTTTCCTAAGAGGCATGGCATGCAAGAGAGGCCCTTTCTTCAAATTACCACACATACACTCATTGCTAGGGGTCTAGGGAGAACATAAAGTTGGTGCGTAAACACTAACAATACACCAACTGACAGTGAAACGATTATCAACTCTAGATAGTTGACATCAGCCCATCCCAAGGGGTGAGCCACACCTAGCCAACACACAAGTGTAGTAATCTCCTCCACCCTTAAATCCTACCATTCTTTGAGCATTAAGACAAAGCCATAAATAGACCCAAAACAAAGAAATGCCACAATATTTCCCCTCTTTTTTAAAATAAGTAATAAAAGCTTCAGATCCTGACAAGAACATGCCAAACATTACTTAAAAAAAACCAACCACACAATAGCACTAGACTCATTAACCAGGGATAACTAGAGTAGAGACCAAGTTTTGCAGTGGCAACCCCAAAACCTAGCAAACCAATAATAATTGATAGACCAGACAAACTAGGACTCACATTACTAGAAAGAATGACAGGAAGAAGGAAAAATTCCAAATAAAATAAAACCTAAGCCGTCAAACCAGAGTTGACTGAGAGAGACAACAACCACCTTCTGTTAACAATGGTTAGCGTCTCCTTTGAATTCTCCCTTCCTCGACGGACCTTCGCCACACTCAACTACTTATCAAACCCTAGACTAAGATTTATACATTCAGCATAGGAGCCGAACTTAGACACTAACCACAAGGAGGTCAGCTCCACAACCCCGCTCAGGCTTAAGCCACCTTCACTCACCTCTAGGCTCATATATCTCCCCACCACCCTCTACAATAATTTATTTATCATTTGTTTCATTGCATGTATTTGCATGTTGGGAGTGAGTTTCTCCCCATGACCTTTAATGCCCATCCTGTTAACAGGGTGGCCATCTTGCCCCACAAGAATCCCCCTTATCTGTTGAGCCCACCCCCATAGGGGAATAGATCTTGAGGTCTTTATTCAATGGTGTTATTTCTATTAAAATACTATTAAGGAAATGAAGAGATGTTACTTGCTTTATAGGCCTCTAGAAACGTGACCACTTAACATGAGAGCATCCATTGCTTATTATTTAGGATACGATGTTTAAAATTTGGAGCTTTCCAAGATTCATATAACCACAAAAATAAAGGAAATTATGCATTAAGATCACCAAGTATGTTATTTTTATTGAGGAGATTGATTATTCACTTTATTTTTCAAACCATGTGAAAAAGAAAGAAAGAGTATGATAGAACATAATCCCCAATGCATAAGTTGGATTATAATAAAAATTATGTTACTTTCTCCCAAGATTTCTTAAGAATCCCACCTAGCTTCAAAAAGGCATTCCCAATATTAATGCTACAAAGAATATGTCTCCTCAATCTTAGATTTGGGATAAGGTAGGGAGAAATATAGTTATGGAACATTCTCAAAATAGATGCAACTTTATTTTCACTAATGTCAATATTGCTAGAAACAAGAAGAAATGAAAAGAGTGTGATAAATAAGATACATAGAATTGGACAATGGAATGACCAATATACAGATCAAATGATAGAGGATTCCATGATGTTATAACTTGAATGAATTAATTCATAATTCTCATTGTTGTAATTTCTCAATTTTAAGTTTTGTGATATTGACAAGGTTCATTTTGTGTAAATTTATATATAAACTAGGGTGCAAGCCCATAGCACATTGGGGGCCGAGGGTGAAAGCCGTAATGAAAAGGTTTGTCACCATGCTGGCCCTAACCACTGGATACACCACTGCGGGGCATACCTCATCACCCCATTAGGGGTCAAATTTCCCACTGGTATAAATAAATGTTTGCACTCCAATGTGCTCCAATGACTATATATGTCATGGACTTGTTAATGTTTGGAAAAAGTCATTTTTGGCATGGGTCAAATGACATATGATAATGAATTTCAAATGATTTTTTTTTTAGGTTAGATGTGGCCTGGGGCAAAATTATTTACATTTTTGTTTCCATAATTCCATGAGTTTGCCCACAGATTTATACACTTATCAACTCGCTCTCTCATAAATGAGAGATATTTTGGCCCAAATTTAGGCATGAGAAGGAAGATCATGGCTTCACGACAAATTTGATTGATGTGTAAATAATATAGATGGCTCAACAACTTATGAAATATTATTTAAAGCCATACATAAATGCATGGGCGTGAAAATTTCCCAGGCTTCATGGTTGAAACTTGAGTATGCACCATCCTAGTAAATTTCACAAATCAACACTTTCATGCCCATATCTTTTGTGCAGGTCACAACAATAGAGAAATACATCCATAACGAATGAAAGTATTGGTACCACAAATTCAAGTCATATTTAAAGAGGACACAATCTAATTTATTTATATGCAATTTTATTGTTGTTGTAACCACCCAATCCAGATACCTAATAAATGAGAGCAAGCAGATATATATACATTCATCAATAGTGTTGAGACTTAGAAAGAGGGCATGGTCTTAGTGAGTTTCCATAAAGCATATGTATATATGTTGTAAGTGAAATGTTTCCCAATTGTGGTATTAATTTATGGTGGTCATTCAATTTTGAATTAAAGAGCGAAATTCTCTATTTTTTCCACCAAATATATATATTTACTAATGGAATAGTTTTCCATGAAACACTGCCCAATAAAACATAATTCAATTTGAAAATAAGAAATGAGAAGGCATAAATATTGTATAATTATGCGGACACATATGGTCAAATAACCATAACATACATATTCTATAGCAAAAACATTTATAATTCAATATTCAATTATGCATCAACTAGTTAACCATCAAGTGCACAAAAAGAAGAATTATGCATTCAAGCATGTTCCATACAAAAGTGCTTATAGAGGTGTTGTAACTGAACATTCATAATTCATAAACAGAGACCAAGATACTTATCTAGTTAAACCAATTTCTGTTGGAGGCTAGAGAAGGGCTTCACACTATCCTCCCTATAGTAGGAAGTTATGTTATTATGCCTCATAACTCACACCCCCATGCTAGGTCCAGAGTCTGAGTGTTAAAATTCATTAGTAATACATCGATTGAGCGGAGGGAGTGATATCACTTGCAGGTGGTTTATTAGTAGTCTGGAAATCACTCGTGGTTTCTCAACAACAACAAGCACCATTGGTTTCTCAACCAACTACAAGCACGAATGAATCATTGTATGAGTGGTTTCTCACCCAAAGATAAACAATGGTGGTTTGTCAGCCACAACAATAAAAAGTGGTTTATTAGTCTTAGAAAGCGCCCAATACAATTATTCAATCTCACTCTACACTCAGGCTTGGAAACACCTAGTAAAGTTGAAGAATGGGAAGTGATCCAGTGTGAGTTGAATACTCTTCGTGATTTTTTCCCAGTGTTGGCTCTCCACAAAATTCTCCAAAAAACCCAAATTCGAATTTGTTGTCTAAATGTGACCAACATATTTCTGACATTCAACTTCCTCTGAGACATGGTTGAGAGGGGACTCTTTTCCCACCCCCAACCCTTGTTTCCTTCCTTTGTACGTCACCCTTTCAATTCACAAAAAGGGAACAAATTCGAGACAACACTACCAATTGCATTAATGGAAAATTCTAATCAGAGTGGCTCTTCCCAGCCATGAGGGTTTGACATTAAATTTTGTGATATGGGTATGGTAGTTCTCGTCAGATCCCATCTCCTTAGAACTTGGGTCTGTCATCCCTTCTCCTCAAATTTAAGTTTTCAAATAATAGTTAAAAATAATTAAATGTCAATATTAAAATTAATAATCATTATTATTAATTAAAGAATAAATATTTAATTGATTCTTTTTCTTAAACATTAATACATGATAACTTTGATTTTGGTATTGATTAAAGCATTAATGCATAATTAACATTAAATAAGAATTCATACATTTCAACATCATGATCAAGACATAAATGAATTTCAATATATTAAAACAAAAATTTTGCCAACGATCATATGTCATGTTGGGATGCTTAATTACACAAAAATATTTATAAAGATCGTAGTCAATGTAAGGGATGTTACAATTATGGTGGATGATAATTTTTTTATATGGATTTCAAAAATTTTATTGGTACCATGTTAATCTTCCCAAGTCAAGTTTAAGGGGGATTATTAGGGTAGTTTAGGTAAAAATGACTTTGTTATTGTCAATTTATCGTTGTTTTTTTACAAGCTGATAGTTTTGGTGACACATAAATATTATCCTATTTAAAGGCATGATGAGTCCTTTGTAAATTACCTTTGGTCCATAAATAGTAGATCTATTATTCGAAACTAGTTTTCTCATAAGGGTTTACGGATTAAAATATGGTATCCATGTGCTATCAATTGTTATATGTTTGTCATGTATTTATATCTCTCTATCTTTGTAAGTTATAGATTAACATTCATTGAGATTATGATTGGTTTATTGGACCTTAACAAAAGTAAGAGATTACTTGGACTTCTTTAACATTTTATTTCTATGCTTGAAAAGTATTAAGAGAAGCATTCCAATATGAAGATTAAGGTTGGTATTCCAACACATATTTTGAAATTAAGATCTAATTTAGGTATATGCAAGGAATTTTAAGAGAAAACACTTTTCATCTTCAATCTTTTAGTGTCATAAAACAAAGAAAATTTTAAAGATGAAAGTTTATCTTAAAGTTTAGAAATTTTGACGATTCTTATTGGTTCCTAATATGTAAATTGTAAAATGTTTGATGATATTTTTATAAAAATATTTAGCTTTCTAGTTATTTTATATTAGTCTATATAAAATTTGGGCAATGTTTTAAGGCAAGATAATTTTATACCCTAAAATTTTGGTGAATCAAATTTATAGAAAATGGGCATTCGCGTTCATATTTTTTGAGAAAAAGCATGGAAAATTAGCCCACCTATGAATAATAGCCCCTAAAAGTTTCATTTCATAAATATGATAGATTCTGTCATCCCACATTATTTTGGGATTTGTCCAATACCCACTCTTACTATCCATTTTGTGAGATTTTGTTCTTAATTGAGTTATGCTCATTTTCTTCTTTACGCTACTCAAATTAAAGAGATACTTATGATTGTCAAATCTCACTAGTACAACCAGTTGAGGATGGGTCTCGTCAACAAGGTGACCCAGGATCAAACCTCATGGGGGGTGGTTGTGCCCTGTGCTAGGGCAAGGCGACATGCTAAACAATCCAGTCAGCTAAGGGTTGGTGTGGCTGAAACCCAGTGTGATCTCCAGGTGACTTTGATGGCTTAGATGTCCTTGGGTCACGACTCCTCAAGCCACAGGTGAAGCCTAAAGGATTACAAACAACTTGACAAAAAAATACGAGATACTTACGATCTTTTAGATTGAGGTCAAGCACCTTGTTATGATATCTTAATTTTATTTTATCCTTGAATTCTTTATTGCACCACATATTCTCCTTGAATTTATATGTAATGATATTCTCCTTAAATTTTCCTCTTCACGTCACTCAAAATAGAGAGATACTAACTAACCTTTTAGATTGGGGTTAAGCACTTTAATATAATATCTTAAATTTCTTTTATCCTTTAATTCATTAATACACCACATATAACCACATATTTTCCTTGAATTTAGATGTAATAAATTTTTATTATTATCAATATTTTGAAAAATGTCTTATTCTTTCATTCCCTAATATTTTGTCCAAAAATTAACATCTTTTTGTCATAACTGCTTAAGCTACTAACAATTTTGCTTAAAATTTGAAGCAATTTTGAGAAACCCATTATTATCTATGGTATTTATCTTATTATTGTACATTAAATACCTAATCATAATTATACTCTTCATGAAAAAAATACTTACTTTTATAAAAAATAATAAAATAAAATTCATTGCTTTTAAATTTAAATAATTATAAAACTCTTTTAAATTTATTATTTTTTTCTCCAAAATTTTAAACATAATATATTATCAAACTTCATATTCAAAACAAACAAAAAAATATATAATAATAATAATAATAATAATATATATATATATATATATATTATTTCTCTCCCTACAAGATTATAGGTCATAATACATTTGATTTTATTAATAAAATATATATGATATACGTATTTTTAATTATAATATATAATTTTTTTTAACAATATATCTTGTATTATTTATGTATTTAAATTAATTCATTAAAAATAGTATACCGTGCTAATAATTTTAAACGGTTACTTAATGTTGACACCACCACTACCACTGCATAAATATAATAACTTACTTTAGATAACTTGCTTTATGTTGACACGACACCCATGGAAAGACACATTCATTTAACAATAACTTACTTTGGATAACTTGTTTGACGTTGACAACACACAACCACCGTGAATTAGAAACATTCATTTAACTAGGGAAAAGCGTTTAATGACATAAGGGTCCAGAAAATTGAAACATTCATTTAATAATAATAATAACTTAGACAGCTCGCTGGATTTTGACAGCACCACGTATTTTCATGATTTTCCCATAGAATGGAAACAATAATTTTTGAATGACGTAATTGTGACATCAAAACATGTGAGAGGAATCCCTCTCTCCACCAAACTATTTTTTTAAGAATCTTGGAAAGTGGGGGACTTTCGAGCAGGGTTCGAATTTCAAAACAGATTCACTTGTCAAATTTTCTAGTTTTCACACAATTTCTACTCATTTTCATGGTTTTAAGGAAATACCTTGACACTTTAGTACAATTTTAATTTGTATTAGATGGGTAAATCACTTTGTGACAGCGATTTGCCTGTCAAATTCCATCCCTGCTCTCGAGTAAGGTTATGTTTTTCTTCTGTTTAATGAAGAAAAAGCACATTGCAATGGCAAAAGTAAAATTAAAATAATATCACGAATCTAACTAATAATGGGGGCTGGGTTGGTGTGATGGTTTCGATCGCTAAACAATCATAAGCATTGGCTATGACATCACAAATGTCACAAGTAAAATTTGAGGGTTCCCGCATTTATTTTTAGAAGTACGTTAGTAAATTTGATATGTATTAATGAATTTTGTTATTAGTGATTAATATAAATGATTATTAATTTAGTTTTGAATCTGGACTATATTAGATTAGATTATGTGTGTGAGTGTGTAATGATGGGAATCAAGTTATATAAAGTTTAAATAAATGATTGTATTTGTATATGTTGTAAATGTGTTATTAGGGATTTTTAATCTAAGGTTATGGTTTAAGTAGTAGTGAATAGTTAGACATGTACGAAGTAAAAATATCGTGTTGGAGCATGTGGTAGGTTTGTAACAATGAGCTTATATTGTGTAAATGTTAATGTTGTAATATAATGGTTCAAGATGGTTGTAGAGGGCATGAGAGGGTCTATGATTCTACTAAAAGGAAAGAACAAAAAAAAACTATTGGAAAGTATATTATCTATTGCCAAGTGTCATCTTTAAGACTCATCTATTTTCCACCACACGTATTAAATAAAGCAAATCCATCCCCTTTGACTTATATAACCGTTCAATGAATGCATATAAGAGTTTGGTGGGGAAGTCTTCTTAAATAGTTATGGAATTTTGGGTTAATTACAATCATCATGAGGAAGTTCAAGAGTCCTATATTAGTCTTGTTGGAAGTAATGGCAACTATCATTTCCCCCAATTCTCTTGATGGCATTATCATGTTCATTCTCTACATCGTTCGCAATTTTTTCTCCATAGCTAACCATGAATCTGTTTGGAAAATTGACTAAATCAACACCACAAAGAGAAAATTGCAAACCTTGCAAGAAAAATAAATGATAATCGATGAACACATAGGTTGGGAAGGTTATGAATCCATAACCCACTATGCATTTGATTCTCTTTGAATGCTTGAGAGCCAAGTAACGTTCTTGAATGCAATATTTAGACGACATATTGCAAATTTGACTCTTCAAACCACATTGAAAAGGACTAGAGGGAAGAATATTCTTGATAGATTACTAAGTGAAATGGGAAGATCTTCCTTGTGTTATGTAGGGTAATGGAAGAAAGTGATATGGTTGTTTGATGGTTAGCTGAGATATGAGAAACTGACATAAGAGTAGATGGGTTAGACTGAGAGAAATAGAACCTTGTATTTTGGTTGCTTCATCTCGGTGACCTCATGGCTCATCTTGGGGGTAATTTCTTCGTTAGATATCAATGGCATGGTGGATAATTCATCTTATGCAACTAGCTTCTTGGACCAAATTCTATTAAAAGTACGTGTTTTATCGTTGTTTATGAATATGTCAAATTAATGCTATTAATTTTTTTTAATAAAAATGTATGTGTTGCATCCTTTTAATTTACAAAATGAATGCATTTTGTTTAATTTTGGTCCTTCCTAAGAGGTTTATTTAGTGTTGTTGTGGAGATATGGCCTATGAGAACTTAAGCTAGGAGTGTTAAGTAGAGATGCCACATGTTCAAGATAAGCATATACAATTGTTTTACAAATATGTGGATATAGATTACTAATATTTTTTCTAGCATATAATTATAATATATAACCATTTTAGCATGTTATTAAAGATAATTTATATTACTGAATTATTTTTTCATGCATTTAGTAATATGTATCTTTATGTGGAATAAGGATGACCTTGTTGTGATGATTCATAAAGAGTAGTAATATTGTGTAGATGATTCTATCTTATATGGTTGGTGACATTTGTTTCTTCTATAAGAAAGTCAAGTATTTGATTTGAAAAGTCCATTCTCCTATTTCCACTTTCTTGTTTTTTTTCCAAAATAGTGTTTCTCAAAAAAATCCAAATTATAGATTGGAAATTGAGTTACACATTTCATATCCAATCAATGTACTTGCACCTAATTCAACATAATTGTATTTTCAACTATTCTAGATAGTTTATGTACACTTCATGTTCTCAATGAGACCAATTTCTTTGAAGTGCTTTACAAGTAGTTCCTTAGCAATCAGGTTTAAGACTATAATCATAGAACTATATATATATATATATATATATATATATAGCGAGAGAGAGAGAGAGAGAGAGAGAGAGAGAGAGAGAGAGAGAGAGAGAGAGAGAGTCATTTCTATTCATAGAAATTTCATTTATCATGTGCATGATTTAATTTCATAAACTATAGATTTATCTTGCCTAGTATCACTTCATCTTGATCATGAAACAAATAATAAATAATAGTTTCCTTCTCACTAATAAACCCATACATAATTTATAATTATCACATCCAATGTCTATAAAACAATCACAGAGGTAGACTATAATAAAAAAAGGACCATCTTTAAAGTAAAACAAATTTAACCATATACCAACAATAACAAAAGCAGGAAATATAGGTCTTACATTCCATTATAAAAAATAGCTTGAAATTAAATATGAATTCATGAGTATATCACTAAATTTCCATGTCTAAAATCCTCTAGGATCAATGAACCTTCAACTACTTGTTCTAACTCCATCAATAGAGCATCTACTTCCACACTTAATTCTCTAGAAATATGATGTAAAGTAATAGTTGAGAAGGAATTTCCCACCACTTTTAGGAAATCTCTAGTAGGCCTAAGAGTGATATTAGGTACTTGTGATATCACATTCAACCAATTAATGACTTAAATAGAATCACCAAATATATGAATATGCTTAACATTTTTCTTTCTAATGCACATTTAAAAGGCAATTTTAAGGCCACGAATTCAACATAATTGTTGGTCCCTTCCCCTACATTTTCTCTAAACTTGACACATTGAACATTTGAAAGATACGAATTCCCATAAGATTACTAAATTATGTGGGGGTGGGGGTGGGAGGGGGGGGGGGGGGGGGGGGGGGGGGGGGGTTTCCTAGCTCCATATGAAAACCCCATGCTTGGGATCATATATTACTAGTATTTCTATTTTCTTAAGGATATAGTTCATAATAGGCACATTGTAGCTTAAAGCTATAGATATGATATGTGAGGAGCATCGAAAGGTGAGAATGTATTTCTCATAAAAAAATGCATAATTTCTCACAATTAGTGATGAGCTCCATCATTAGGTACATTTGGAGGGGTTAATGGTTACCCTTTTGCCTTATTAAGTCTCTTTTTCTTGCATTTTAATTATATTATGGTCTTATGATGCTAGTGTAGATGGTGATTGAGGCTTATCATACTTGAACTTCCTAACATGAGTTAAATGGAGGAAAATCATGAAGATATTTCATTTTGGTGAATATTTTTCCATTAAGACTCGGAGTAGACAACAAGGAGAGATTATACGGGGATTGTCCAACTCCTTAATTCCCAAAGGAAGTCAAGGCATCCTCGAGATTCCATCCAACAGCTTGAAATCAAAGGCAACCAAACAAACTCAATATCAAGTGCACCAAAGCTACACTTCACTTGCAGTCAAAGTGGACTCATCATCTACTTTTTAGGGAGCTGTGGGTAGCTACCCTTTAGGTTAAATAGATTTGAGCAAGAGCTCATTAGGATTCGAACTTTGGAGAAAGCCATTAGGCTCTTAGCTCTTGTAATAGTTTTTGAGACTTCCATGTTGATGTAATGAGACTATCTTTTGCAATAAAATGAGTATTGAGATTGTGCTTCACTAATCTAGCTTTAGAGGGCTAGGCTTGTGGGTTAGGGCCCAATCCATGTTCCTTAGTCTCTCTTGTGTATTCATTCTTTACTTTTATGTCATTTTAGCTAGTTTTTCTTATGAGTATTTAACTAGTTTACTTGCATTTCAATTCACTGTTTTTAGTTTTCTTCCATTTGTCTTTTGTTGTAGATTTAGCTTGCTTACATGTTGGTAGAGTAGGTTATAAATTCAGAAAGTTGTGAGTCAAGGCTCCCCCTCTCATCTCTTCCATTGGAGCTTGAGGAGGGTATACATTCCCCATAGGCCAAAATTGATTTTTAGTTTATGATTTCTTGGAATAAATAAGTTAGGTTGTTGTAGTTCCATGGATATGTTTAGAATGTTGTGTTAGATATCTGTTTGTAGGTTAAATTAGATTTTATTTCCAAATCAAATTCATCTTTTACATTGTCTTTATCATGAATTTTTCCATATTTATTGCATGAAGATGTAGTTTTCTTGTAGGTTCATGTAGCACATCTAAGGAGAGCTTCACCAACACCTTCAACTTCATCTCTCACCCTTCATCAACATTTTTTTCATCAAAATTTCCATGAGGCCAGTTTTCAGATTTTTCATCCCTACACCATGAGCAAACCCTAGAGGTGCTAGACAAGCCTCCCAAGGGGTTCTGAGCTTGGCCAAGGGGTGGGACACCTTCCACTCATCTAAAACCACCTTCACTCCACCTTCCCTACCCTTTTCACACCCAGTTTTGGCCTCAGATTGCCCTCTGACTGTTTCCTATAGAAATTCAGGACTTTCCTATAGCACTACAGGAAACCTATAGCAGTAACACTAGTGGGGCCCTCCTTAAGCCCAGAAACCACCATCCACATCCTCTAGACTGCCAAGACCACCCATACACCTTCAGCGTTGCACCCATGTGTTCAAGCCCTCCATAAGCCACTTTAGTGCTTTCTTCTCCTAGCTGCAAAACAACACATTTACAAGCATAGTTAGGTCATGATTAGTTGCATGATTAAAAGCATGAAAGATAGAACATAGAGTGAGTATAGAGTTTTTATCCATTTGGCCCAACAAAGTGTGATTAGGTTATTTTTCTTTATGCAATTTCAATTCAACAATTTACTTCATGCAAGATGCCTAATTTGCTTTAATTTCTTCTCATAGATTAATGTGTAGATTTCTTTCATTGCAAAGTAGTTAGATGTACTTGTTTTCTATAGTGTAGTTCTGTACTTGCTGATAGTGCCATGGATTTGAAATTCGTAGGCCTAAATACAAAAGTGTGACAAAATTCATCTAGAAACCCTAGAAGTACCACCCTTTCATAAATCTTAGAACAGGATGACATGAGTAGAATGAATCTTCTTTGTATATAACACTGTCACCTCCAAGTTTGTACGAACCCCGGGTTGATAAAGTAAAATAGGGTAGCCTCTGGGAGTTGCAGCATTCTTGGTGCAATACCAGGGCTCACCACTTTTTGGCACCGTTGTCGGGGAGGTGTCTAGTAGATGCTTTGATTTTGTTTTAGCATTATTTTCTATTTTCCTTTTAGATGTTTTTAAAAACAACTGAAAAAATGCAAAAAAATATGATTTTCATGCCTCGTAGGAGTAGGGATACTCAAGGAATTTTTTTACCTAAAACCCCCATATCACCACATATTCATCCTTCACCCTTCTTCAGTGGCTATGAGGTTGAACACACCATAGGTGAGCCTTTTGAAAATTTTGAAGAACCTATTGGAGAAGAAGAAGATCTTGTTTCACCTGAGAAACTTGCTTCACCTATCTCAACAATGGCTGAAACTGAAGCCTAGGGATCCTTTCCCATTAGAGAGGTAGATGGGGAAACTAAAATGAAAAACATTAGCCCCTCGGCCCTTCCACACTTTCATGGGCTTACCGCTGAAGATCCTAACACATTCATGTTTAAATTTGTTTTTTTTCTGTAGGACCCATGACTATGCATCCGATGATCAAAAGATTAAGTTATTCTCATCTACCCTTAAGGATGTAGCCTTGTACTGGTTCATGGTTCTACCTGGGAACAACATCACTATCTGGGCACAGATGCAAGAGGCCTTCTAAAACAAGTACATGGACTACTATAGGCCCAAGGAAACTAAATATGAGATATTCAGGATGACTCTAGGTCCTGATGAACCCCTAGAAGACTATGAAGAGAGGTTTCAGTTAAACTATAAGAGAGCCAACTGTACTCTTGATCCTGGATCACTTAAACTAGTCCTTCTCCGAGGGATCAGGGAGGAGGTGATAGAAACCATCAATATGTTATCAAGAGGAGATATCTACTAGTTTTCTTTTGAAACAATCAAAAATATCTTCAGGAATCATTCTAGGGAAGTTAGGAAGAAAGGCAGAGCTAGCCAAAGTACAACCAATACTCCTTCCTCTTCCACCTCCATCAAGCATGACATTGGAAATATGTTGGATGAATTCAAAAGTGGCATGTTGCACACCTTTGCCTTGAAAATGGACACAATGCATGTCAAAAGGAAGCAAGAGGAAGAAAAAAGGTCCTTGGCGATATTTTTCCTTATATATACCAGAAAACACCCTAGAAATGAATGTCCATTAAATTTCATAGAGGTTTTCTTAGTCTGTGAGGAGAATCATGCCACAGACAAGTGTCCATCCTTACCCAGACTCAAAGTTGTATAAAAAGGTGGGGAAGTAGGACCAGAGAAACTCTGTTTCATCAACCAGAGAAGGCCTCAAGGCCCTAGGTCATATCAGGAAGGTATGCAAGGTGCACCTTACTCTTACTATCATAATAATCAAAATGCACCCATGCAATCTTGGCACACCCCCAGTCCTCTATCCTGGCCTACACCTCCTACTTGGCCTTACAACCCTTCATATCATCCTCATACTGTGAACCAACCATTTCAGCAGTATGTTCCTCAACAACCACATTGGAACAATCCATCCCAAGGGTGGAGGCCTCAACATAATCAACCACTTGCTCCAATGCCTCCACCCCAACCTCAACCTTAGCTTAATCATGTTACTCCACCCAAGTTGCCTCAGATGCATGCAAAACCCAATCCAAACCTGAACAACAGATAGGAACAATAGTTTTATAGTGGAGAGACATCCTATCCAGCTTATGCTGTGGAGATACATGAGATTAATCTCAGGTCGGGAAGAGTACTCCCAGATAACCACCCTCCATCTCCACCTATAGAGGTTGAGGAGGAAAAGGAAGAAATTAACACTAAGATCCAACAACCTCCTTTTCCTGAGCATTTGATCCATTCCAGTCAGCACACCCGAGAGGAGACCGAACTTCCGGGAGAATTGATTTTTTTTTTGTGGAAAGATACCACTTCTCCAGGCCATTAAGGATGTCCCTATTTACAATAGGCTCATCAAGGAAAATTTCTTCAAGGAACCTGGGAGAAAGAAGAAAGATACCCCCACCATCAATGTAGTAGGAAAACTTCCCTACTTAATGTTGGGAAGGGTGATATTTTCAAAGTACCTAGACCTTAACAGTCCAGTTGTAGATGTGCACATAGATGGTGTCATAGTCCCCAATGTTCTCATTGATCTTGGGGTTGTCATCAATGTCAGGACCAAGGAAACTATGTTAAAACTCAACCTCCAAGGGACTTTGAGGAAAACTAAAATAGTTCTACAACTTGCTGATTGGTCCACAGTAACTCTAGAAGGAATTGTTGAGGATGTGATGGTTTCAATTGACTCTTGGGAGTATCCTACAAATTTCTTGGTTCTGTAGCCAAAAACCAGGTTTAATGGATATCCTCTCATCTTAGGGAGAACTTGGTTAGCCATTGTCGATGCTTATATTAGCTGTTGGGCCGGAAACATGACTATTAAGAATGAGCCCTTGTCTAAACATCTTGTGTTATATCCTCCAGCCCAACCTTCCATTGATCATGAGCTATCTATATGGTTGGAGGATGAAGAATATGAGGTATATAACACTACACCCATTTGTACCATAGATGTTTTTCTTAGAGGGGGAAAACTTGGTGAGTATGAACTCATTGGCCATGTCATTCAAAACCAGTCTCCCACTAATAGTCAACTTGAAAACCTATTCAAAGAATATGAAAGCCAAACTTGGAAAAAATTTAACTCAGTTGATTCAACCTCTGAAACCACCAAGGCTATAAATTTTTTCCCATCCAAATCACTGAAAATCAAATCAAACCTCTTAGACGAAGAAGAAAAGCAACTACGCCATATTCTAAAAGAAAACCTAGATTCATTTTCTTAGGATTACAAGCACATGAAAGGTGTTCATCCTTCAGTATGCAGACATCATATTTACATTAAGGAAGTATGAAAGCCTGTGCGACAACCCCAAAGAAGGATGAACCAAAATCTAAAGGAAATATTCAAGGAAGAACTACAAAAACTATTGGATGTGGGTTTCATTTATCATATATCAGACAGTGAGTGGGTATCTCCTCTTGTCCTAGTCCTGAAGAAGAATGGAAAATGACGAATCTGTGTTGATTATCGGTAACTTAACAAAGCCACCAAGAAGGACCATTTCCCTTTTCCCTTTATATACCAATTCTTGTATGGACTTGTAGGAAAGAAGTTATTTTCCTTCTTAGATGGGTTTAGTGGGTATAAACAGATCCAAATCGGCCCTGAAGACAAGGGCAAGCCCTTGCTTACCGAGTCCGACCCTTTGGGTTGTGCAATGCCCCAACTACCTTCCAAAGAGTTGTCTCGAGCATTTTCTCTGAGTTAGTCCATGATTCAGTTGAAATCTACATGGATGATTTCACAACCTATGGGGATGACTTCCAGGAGGCTCTCTCTAATTTGGGAAAAGTGGTGAGAAGGTGCATTGAGATGCATCTCTCCATGAGCCCAAAAAGTGTGAATTCCTGAAAAGATCAGGAGTTGTATTGGGACACTAAATATCCCAAGAAGGAATAAAGATGGACCCAAACAAAATCACCATCATCAAAAGGGTACCTTCTCCTCAAAAGCAGAGAGATGTCAGGAGTTTCTTTGGTTTAGCTAGCTATTATAGAAGTTTCATTAAAGATTTCAGCAAATTGGCTTTGCCACTATTTAGGTTGTTGGCCAAAGATTCTAAGTTTAATTGGTCCAGTATTTTTCAAGAGTATTTTGAGATCATTAAGGGAAAGTTAACTACCGATCCCATTCTCTGAGGTAAAAATTGGACTCTGCCTTTACACATCCACACAGATGCATCAGAAAAAGATGTGGGGGCAGCATTAGGGCAGTTAGGAGACAAGTTACCTTATGCAATCTATTTAATCAGTAAGAAATTTTCTAAGGCCGATCTCAGTTATATTTTCATAGAGAAGGATATGTTAGCCATTGTTCATGATTTAAACAAATTTGAGCATTATGCCACTGGGTATCAGACCTTTGTACACACTAACCATGCAGCCGTCAAATATTTAATGAACAAACTAGATGTTAATGCTAGGATAATTAGATGGTTGTTACTATTATAGCAGTTTGACCTAACCATTGTTGATAAAACTAGAAAGGAGAATGTTGTTGCATATTTTTTATCCAGGTTTGCTCTATCTGCATATGATAAGGAATGGTGGATGACCAGCTACCAGATGAACATATTTTTTCTATCTCAACACTCTCACCATCGTTTTCTAACATAGATAACTAATTGGTTGCTATAAATTTCCCTCCTAAGATCTCATTCAAGAAGAAAATTAAGATCATTAGAAAAAGCACCCCTTTCACATGGATTGGGGGAAATCTCTTCAAGCTAGGCCCTGACAAAATTCTCAAAAGATGTGTGAGGGAGGAAGAAGTTTTTGATATCCTCTCTGCATGTCATGATAACCCTTGTGGAAGCCACTTTGTTGCAAAAAGGAATGCCTTCAAAGTTTTGCAGGCAGGATAATATTGGCCTACCCTTCATCAATATGCTAGAATATACACTAGCAGGTGCAACTAGTGCCAAAATATGGGGAAACCTACACAAAGGGATGAGATGCCTTTGCACCCTCAGGTGGCTCTTGAGCCATTTGACAAGTGGGGAATGGACTTCATTGGACCTATTGATCCACCATATGAATATAAAAAGTATATCATAGTCTGCACTGACTACCTGAAAAAATCGACTGAAACAAAAGCTATGAAGGTAGCAACCAAGGATAAAGTAGAAAAATTTCTGAGAGAGAATTGTTTTAGAAATTTGGATACCCTAGAGAAGTAGTCACTAATCAGGGGGCATAATTCACATCTCATATCATTGATAATCTTCCGAAGAGGCACAAGATAAAGCATAGGACTTCCACTGCCTACCACCCTCAAGAAAATGGTCAAGTGGAAGTGACCAACAGATCCTTGGAGAATATCCTCACCAAGGTTTTGATCAGCAACAGAAAATATTGGGTGGATAGATTGGTAGTAGCTACTTGGGCCCACAACACTACTTGGAGAAAAAAAAAAGATTCACTCCTTATGACTTGTTCTATGGCAAGAAAGCTCCGATTTCAATTGAATTTGAGTTCAAAACCTTAAGGATGTTAGCTGAGTTAGACCTAGATATCTCAAATTCCCAACACGAGAGGTTGCTACATTGAAATGGATTAGATGAGTTCAAGATCCAAACACTCCTTCACACGAAGGTAATTTATATGCAAAGGAAGGTCTGGCATGACAAGTACATTAAGGAAAAGACCTTTCAAGAAGGAGATTGTGTGCTATAATATGACTCAAGGCTTAAGGATTTCAAAGGAAAACTAATGACAAGATGGTTGGGACCCTACAAAGTGGAAAAATGTTATGATAATGGCACAGTTCAAACCATAACCATAGATGAGGAGGGAATTCCCCTACTTGTCAATGGTTACATGCTTAAGGTTTACAAGAAGCCCATGTTTAGGGTAGAATTTATAAATTACATAAACATGGAGGTGTATGTCGTGGGAAACATCATAGTTTCTAGTGCTTCCCCCTCCTAGAAAAGAAGATAAAAAAAAGAGGCATGGGTGAAAACTTCTCTGAGGCACCCTAGGCCAACTCCAGGGTTGAAAACCTCAATGAGGTAATCCTGGAGAAAAAAAAAGAAAGAAAGATAAAAAATACAGAGAATAAAATATGCTTGGGTGAAAAACTCTCTGAGGCGCCCAAGGCAGGCCTGTAGGTTGAAAACCTCTGTGGAGGAAGCCCACTTGCCTTCAAAAAAGAAGGAGAAAAAGAAAAAAAGAGAAAAATAAAAGAAAGGAAAGCAAAAAGAAGAAAAATACCTATGCACTTATGTGTTTTTCTGTTTTCCAGGTTATTGATCAAAGATGGTTTTTGGGATCCAGAGGATAAATTTCTCTTCATTTTCTCTTTTACTTTTGCTTGCACACTCCATAAGCCACTCCAAGATACACCCTTTCATCCATTTCTCCCATCATATAGGCAAAAATTTAATTTATTTTCCCTAAATTGTAATTGCTATAGGCAAGTCAAACGGCTACACGATTCTTGTAGCACTACATGATTCTTGTAGCAGTACAGGAAACTCCTGTAAATATTATAGGAAACTCATTGATGGAGGAAGAAGCTCTCTCAGGGATTTTTGAACTTCAAGGATAGCATGGTAATTCATGGTTTTCCTATACCCACCATTCCCAAACCCTTATTTTTCTCCATGATCAAGGATTCCCTCTTTAAACCCCATGTTGTACCATTAGCAACTAGATCATTGGAAAATTAGCATGATACCCCTTCAATTGCCTATCCTCCACTCCATTCATTCCATGACTCCCTCCATAGCCTCCATGAACCATATCTCTCCATTTTTGAGCAAACTGAAGTAAGAAGAGGAAAGAAACATACTTCTATAGGCATCAAAAAGTTTCTTGTAGCAAATTTGTGTGTGACACAACAAGGCCAAAAGATAAAGGGAGGATGATGAGGATGACTCCAGAATACTACCAATAGATTCTAGGAGGGAAAGCACACCAACCATGGCACCTTAAGACCTCCATGGAGCACCTATAAAAGAAAAAAAATATATTAAGCAGCTCATTCAGAAATCACAAGAATCTTGTTAAGAGAAGGAGAGCAGTGGGATCCATCAGGAGAGCAACATTGAGGTTTGAGCTTGCATGCACCATCATGCTATAGGAAACAAAGTTTTGCTACATGAAACTTCAAAATCAGATCAATAAGGGTTTAGAAGGAAACATAGAGTCACCTGTGGGTGAATTTGCTTCCCAAAGCCACCATCTCTCAAACCAAAACAACAGAGGAAAAAGGTAAGTGGTTTCCATCTTCCAGCATTGAAATTTCTCCATGCAATTCAAACTCAACAAAGTAAATTTGACAGTTAAATGGAAAAATAAAATTTCTTGCATTTTGTTTCAAGACCTCCATATCCAAGACATAGCTCTCAAAACTCTCACCACCTTCATATCACAACCATTAAAATGGGATGGGGATTCAAAAAAAGTGAGCCCACTAACATTAAGAGAATTAGGCTCAAGTCATGGAAATATTTTGAAATCAGTAATGACTAGGTTTCTTTGACCTTTTGAAAGGTTTTGATGAAGAGATAGCTAGAGATTTTGTAGTGGCTCTGCATTCACATTCATAAGAGAGAGCCACCATTGTGGTTAGAGGCCTTGCCATCACACTATCTCCTAAAATCATAAGTAGAGTTACAAATTTACCCTTAGGAGTCAAATGGGTTAAGAAAAGAATCCCTAACACCGCAACCAAGAAGAGTTTCTTTCTGCCAGGAGAAGAGTACATTGAAGAAAAAAATGGAGTGAGGATAGAAAGCCTTCCATATGCTTGGGATGAAGTAGCCTTCCATATCATGAAGTTTATTTCTTGTGAAGGCATAATTAGTGTGGTCTATGGTTATAATTTCAAATTGTTAAATGAACTTAGGTTTCAAGGATAACTCCCACTTGAAAAGAGATTAAGAATCCCTCCCTTCCTCCTGAACTCCATAACTGACACAAGCCATAAGGTGAGGCAAAGAAAATATCAGCACTTAGCCCATCATGGCCTCACAAAACTAATTGTGAATAATTATTTGAGAAGGTTCAACCTACCTATATCCTAGTCTTCTATCATAGACATGGATAGGGTATCCTTTATAGCTACCCAAACAGGGAAAACCTCTGCTTCTATCCTTAGAGAGTGGGAGGTAGAAGAAGAAGAAGAAAAGGTTGAATAGGAGGTAGAAGAAGAAGAAGAGGAGGCATAAAATAAGGAAGAAAAAGAAGAGATGGAAATTGAGGCAGAATTAAACACATAGACAACATAAGTAGAACAAGAAAAAGCTGAGGGGAAGAAGGAATAAAATACTAAGGGAAAGAAAGGATTGGACCCTATCCTAAGCAGTGAAACCTCCCCTCAAGACAATAGCATGTCACCAAACATCACAGACCAAGAAGTGGCGATTACCCTAACTAATTTCAGCACACATGTCAAAACAAAAAGAAAGATGCAGAAACCTATGTATTTCAAAACTAGCAAGATTCAAAGGGTGAGGTAGGGGAAACCACAAACTCCTACCAAGAGCCCTATTTCCATTGAATAATCACCAAATAAATATGAGGAAATTAGATTAGAGGAAAGAAGGCTGCAAGAGGTCACTTCACCTATAAGAACCCCTGTAACATATATCAGAAGACATTCAACCAAATTGGCATCCCATACACCTCATGCAACCCCCACAGACTATCCAAGGACTGAAAAGAGTGAAAAAAAATCGAAAGAGGGTCTTAAGAAAGAGAAAAATAGTTTCCTAAAAGAAACTCTATTCTTTCTTCAAGAAACTCTATTTTTTCTATAGGAAACTCCAGCAAGCCCAGATTTAGAGAAAAAGGCCTTGGTTGAGGAGGAAAATACAACCATAGAGGGGAAAGAGGGCAAATAAGTTTAGGACAAGACACAAGAGGGAAAAAAATATGAAAAAGAGGGAGGGAAATATGATAAGGAAGAGTCCACCTCACCAAAACCGGTCCTAAAAGATGTAGCAGTAGTTCCAAACCCTAGCCCTCAACCGAATCTCAGCTCCCACTACAGATACATAGGGGGGGGCAGATTGATTCCTCAAAAATTCACAGTGCCTTTGTTTTATCAGTTGGAAGAGGAGAGGGAAAACACTCATCATTGGATGAAACTTGCCACATCTAAAGGTGTGCATGACATAGGGGTCATGGAAGGAAAAGTAGCTGAGTTGGGGAAGGATTTATCTGATGTTAGGCTCAGAGAGTCTGTGTTGAAAGAGCAGCTTCAGAAGGCACAAACAGAGAATGTATAATTACAAGAGCAACTTCATTAAAAGGATAAACAAGTGGCCACCATGGTAGATTTGTGCATGGAGTCCATTCAACACATATATCCTTCAGATTCATATGCAGTTTACCTCAAGGAGCAGTGGCTCCTATTTCAAATAAAAACATTAGCCTCCCATGGATCCTTACCTTTCCAAAAATGCATACAGTTCATTGATTTTTGCAACCAATCAAGTATGGCAGACAAGGAAAACATGATAGAGTTTTACATGAATAACCTTGTGTTGACAAACTTGAACATTTGGGACCTTGATCCTAGGATGGGAGACATGCAATTAATGGAATTGGCATCATGGATGGTTAATGAAGAGACTAGAGCACAAGAAATGAGAAGTGTTATGAGGAGAGAAAACAAATAACCCTTACACACTAGGGAAAAATTATTCAGCCATAGGGGAGTCATCAATAACCATCTAAATATTTAAAAGGATCTCGCACTTGCAGAAAAATACTTCCACACACAAGCTCAAGAAATGGCTCACTTTGATGATGTTTCTAGGTTGTTGGGAGATGAGTGCATAATGGATAGCCAAAGGAGATGGAACAACCTCCCTCACAACCTTAGAAACATGGAGTACCACACACTAGAAAGATTGAGGGGTGCCTTGGAGAGAGAACCATTATAAAAGAGGGCCATGCAGGCCAAAATATTCAATGGCTTGGTTTGAACCTCCATCCACCTTTGCTTCTGGGGCTGAGTTATGGAAAGGACCAAGATGAGAAGAACAGAGAATGGGAGGAAGTAGAAAATAATGATGTTTTTTACCCTCCTGAAGAGACTCCCATACTTCTTTCTTGGGAAGTCAGAGGGTCCATCAAAGCTTTGAAAGAAATGTAAAAGAAGGACTAGTTTCTTAGAGGATGAGAAACCATTTAGTAGGGGGTGACAATGAGCTCCATAAATATGTACATTTGGAGGGGTTAATGGTCACTTTTTTCCTTATTAAGCCTCTTTTTCTTGCATTTTAATTATATTATGGTCTTATGATGCTAGTGTAGATGGTGATTGAGGCTTATCATTCTTCAAGTGCCTAACATGAGTTAAATGAAGGAAAATCATGAGGATATTGCATTTTGGTGAATATTTTTCCATTAATACTTGGAGTAGACAGGAAAGAGAGATTCTAGGGGGATTTCCCACCTCCTTAAATCCCAAAGGCAACCAAGGGATCCTTGAGATTCCCTCCAACAACTCAAAATCAAAGGTAGCCAAGAAAACTGAAGATCACGTGCACCAAATCTACACTTCACTTGCAGTAAAAGTGGAATCATCACCTAATTTTTAGGGATATCTTGGTAGCTACCATTTAGGTTAAATAGGTTTGAGCAAGGTCTCATTAGGATTCAAACTCTAGAGAAAGGCATTAGGCCCTTAGCTCTTGTAATAGTTTTTTGAGACTTCCATGTTGATGTAATGAGACTATCTTTTGCAATAAAAGGAGTATTCAGATTGTGCTTCACTGATCTAATTTCAGAGGGCTAGGCTTGTGGGTTAGGGCCCAATCCAGGTTCCTTAGTCTCTCTTGTGTATTCATTCTTTAATTTTATGTCATTTTAGCTAGTTTTTCTTATGAGTATTTAGCTAGTTTGCTTGCATTTCAATTCACTGTTTTTAGTTTTCTTCCATTTGTCTTTTGTTGTATATTTAGCTTGTTTACATGTTGGTAGATTAGGTTATAAATTCAGAAATTTGTGAGTCAAGCCTCCCCCTCTCATCTCTTCCATTGGAGCTTGAGGAGGGTAGACCTTTCCCACAGGCCAAAATTGCTTTTTAGTTTATGATTTCTTGAAATGAATAAGTTAGGCTGTTGTAGTTCCATGGATATGTTTAGAATGATGTGTTAGATCTATTTTTGTAGATTAAAGTATATTTGATTTCCAAATTAGATTCATATTTCCATTGTCTTTATCATGAATTTGTCCATATTTATTGCATGAATAGGTATTTTTTTTGCAGTTTTAGGTAGCACAGCCAAGGAGAACTTCACCAGCACCTTCAGCTTCATCTCTCACCCTTCATCAGCCTTCTGTTCATCAAAATCGCCACCAGCCCTATTTTCAATTTTTTCATCCCTACACCGTGAGAAAACCCTAGATGTGCAAGACAAGCCTTCCAAAAGGTTCTGATCTTGGCCAATGGGTGTGCCACCTTCCACTCATCTAAAAAATATTTCACTCCACCTTCCCTACCATTTTCACGCCCATTTTTGGCCTCATATTTCCCTCAGACGGTTTCCTGTAGCAATTCATGACTTTCTTGTAGCACTAAAGGAAACCTGTAGCAGCACTTGCAGCAGCACCATTGGGCCCCTCCTTAAGCCCAAAAAACACCATACACATCCTCTAGACCTTCCAAAACCACCCATGCACTTGCAACCTTGCGCCGATGTGTTCAAGCCTTCCATAAGCCACCTTAGCGTTTTCTTCTCCTAACTTCAAAAAAACACATTTACAAGCATAGTTAGGTCATGATTAGTTGCATGATTGAAATAATTATAGATAGAACATAGAGTGAGTAGAGTGTGTTTAGCCATTAGGCCCATAAAAGTGTGATTATGTTAGTTTCTGTTATTCTATTTCAATTCAACAATTTACTTCATGCAATATGCCTAGTTTTCTTTCACTTCTTATCATAGCTTAATGTGTAGATTTGTTTCATTGCAGAGTAGTTAGATGTAATTGCTTGACATCGTGTAGTTATGTACTTGCTAATAGTGCCATGGGTTTGAATCAATTTTAGCCCTAGGCCTAGATTCAGAAGTGTGAAAAACTTCATCCAGAAACCCTAGAAGTAGCACCCTTTCGTTAAGCTTAGAAGAGGATGACATGAGTAGAATGCATCTGCTGTGTGTATAGCACTGTCACCTCCATGTTTGTGAACCCTAGGTTGATAAAGTAAACTAGGGAAGCCTCTGGGAGTTGCAACATTCTTGGTGCAATACCAAGGCTCACCAATTAGACAACCCAAATAATCATGCAAGGAAAAGGATTGAAATCCTTAAGTTCTTATCTTTTACCCAATTTCTAAAATTGTATTACATAGGTTCTCCAACAAATACATTTTTATACTATTGTTATATTGTTAATAATAGAATACATTTTTTCACATAAGGACATTTAATAAATAAGTAAGATATTGTTTCTTTAGTTTTTGTACACAAGATGCATATCCCCAGTCCTTTTCTACTTCTTTGTTATAAGTGTCATACTCTCCCTACCCCCTAAGTATATATATATATATAGGTTTCTATATATTTTTATGCAAGATGGACATATCTAATAAATAAGGTCAATGTAGTAGCATGAAGGGAATACATATAAGAAGGATTTCTAGATGATTCCATGTAATAGAAAGTAAATCCTCTAAAATATTTCTAGGAGGTAAATCATACTATGTAAAGAAGGAGAAGCAATCTAACAAGATGTCTTGTGAAAATATTTATAATCAGAGATTTTATAAATTGGAGGTTTCGCTCTTGAAAAAATAATTGAATAATACATCCAATAAAAAAGGTATAGTATTTTTGGTGCTATTGTGGTTGTTTTTAGTGTCTAAATGTTCAATGATCATATACAAACTTTCAGGTTTTTTTGGAAGTGGTCCTTGGTCAAAATTTCATGTTTTCAAATAAATTTTGTTCACTGAATGTTGTCTAGGTATAATGCTGCTCCGTTCACCCCATTCATGGTCATCATAAATTTCAAGGTCATGTCATTCAACATTAATCTAGGATCATAGATAAGTCAACATACCCTCATCTAGGTCATGGTATAGGCTTATTTTGTTTTGTCATCATAATGTCCAATTACATCATGAAAGAAAGGCAAATAAAAGTCATTGCCATTAGTTAAATCACCTTCATTGGGAGTTATCAAAGATAGAAAATAAAGTAAAAGGAAACTTATCCCTTTTCAAAGAAGTATGCTACATGATCAAAGTTTTTCAAAATAGATTTTTCTCAAAAGTGATTATGATTTCACTAAAGACAAAAACAAAGTTTGTGAGTTATAAAGGGAAATGAAGCTTTTTGAGTTCATTTCATCCTTTGGTTTTCAAAAGAGCTCATCTCTCATGCTCAAAACTCTCCACATTCATCCAAAGATTGAAGATAACCAACAAAAACTGATCTATATTTCTCTTTGCTACGTTTCTACTCTTTGCTACACTTCTGGGGCAACCACGCTACACTTTTGGCAGTTTCCTATGCTTTTGGCATCCAAGATCTAAAAAGTCTTCAGAGGGGTTAGTTTAGCATTTCTAAAGGTTCATAGGCTTCCAAGGCCATAAGTGATCATCCATCACCTTTTATTCAACTCAATTTCTTTAGCAAAGGGTGGATTCCCTCTTATAAGGTTTTCAACTGCTTTTTTGGTTCCATTGATGTTTAGCTTGATTTAGTAAGAAAAAACTTAGTTTCATCACATAAAAACCTTCAAACATAACTCATACACCTTAATAAATCACTACATATCATTCATACATATCATAACCCCCATTTTCACTTGAACCCTAGTTCTCACTACGTTTTTGAAGAGAAACTAGGTAACCTCCGTGCTTAACATTTTTTCCCTCTTTCCCATACCCATTTCCAAAATTTTCTCTTGCATTGTGTTGCTAACTGGCCACCCTATCTCCCTAATTTTTTAGGGATTTTTCCCTAACTCCATTCCATCTCGTTTCTGTCCTGAAACCTACTGTATCATCATCGCCTGTTTTCCTAATTTTCATCTTCCCTGTCCTTCACATTAAGCTAGGGTTTTCTTTGCTGACAAACATCATGGAAGGTGAGAAGACAAAGTATAACAAGGGAGGTTATCATTCCAGATTTTAGCCATCTAATTTTTAGGAGATCAATACTTCTCCCTATGCCAAGAAATCCTTTGAAAACACTGCTTGTTTAATATTTTGTGATAGATTTCAAGAGGTAGGCTGTCATGCTCAATTAACAAGCCTTTTTTCCACCAGCTTTAGGAGAGATAAGGCTAATATAGCGGGAATTGAATTCAATATATTAGTATATTCTAGCCTCAACAACAGGTATCCCGAACCATGGATATATCTGGTTCAAAGGGATGGATTTTGACATCGAGAACTATAAAATGTTCTTAAAACCACATTACAAAGATGCTCCTAAACACATCTTTCCCTTAAAGAATTTACTTGACAGGTATTCCCCTTTGATAAAGCTGATCATGAAGTATTTTACATGTGAAGGGAGGTTCTCAAGATTGTACCAGTACAACATAAGGTTGTTGATGCATTTCACTACCACCAAGCCACTCAATTTTCCTGATTATCTATTCAGAAGTATGGTCAAAATGACTGAAAAAGTACATAGTAAAGGCAAGGATCACCAAAATAATTTGTTCCACCATGGTTTGGTAAAGATTCTAGTTTTTCATAAGCTCTCAGAAATAAATATGTCTTGGGAAACATTCATGAAGATAGTTGCTTCTATGCGCACTACTGGTCCACCCATCATTCAGAGCATACCATCAGCATCAACAAAGCCAAAGGAGTTTGGATAATCAAGTAGACAACCAAAGGTTCCAAAGATGCCAAGGGTTGAAGTCACTCAAACTTATGAGAAGGGTAAAATGATGGTGTTTTCTCCTTTTATCACCAAAGGTGTATTTTCACCTCAACCTACAACTCAGCAAAGAGAAACCATGGAGCAAATACCTATGCATGAGAGTGAGTCACCTTTGCAGCAACATAAGGACCAAGCACCTTTGGAGGTTGACATGGTAGAGCAGGTGAAAAACAAGTCAGATGAGGATATAATAAAATAAAAATATGCAGAGATAATAGAGCTCAAGGACAATGTATCAAGGTGAAATTTTATGATAACCTTCCTACACTAAGAAAACATGAAATTGAAGGTGAAACAACTACTCCTAAGAAAACCAAAGGCAGATCTTGAGGTAGAAAAAGGTAAGGGAAAAGTAGTGGTAGATGTTGATCATGTTGGAAATATTTTCATTGATGGCAAAGGAGCACAAAGGAGTAGCACCAGAACTTTCATTAAGGAAAAGGAGCAAAGAAGCAACAACAAAGGCAAAAGAGTAGAGAGGAGCAAAGGTATCAAAGGTAGTAGAGAAACAAAGGCAACATAGAAGCAGTGAAGGCAGCAGAGGCAACAAAGGCAACAGAGAAGAAAAAAAGGAAACAAAGGCAACAGAGGCAGCAAAGGAGCAGAGAGGAGAAGAGAAGCAACAAAGGCAGCAAAGGCTGCAATGGCAGAAGAGAGGCAACAAAGGCAGTAAAGGCAACAAGGGCAGCAGAGAAGCAACAAAGGCAACAAATAAGCAGGAAAGGCGTGCATCAAGTGTAATAAACCTAAAGCAAAGTGAATAAAGAATAAAGAACAAGCTCAGGAGAGATTCACATTGAAGAACTCTGAACAAGCTCAGGAGGAGCAGCATGGAAGAACTAGTGTTACAGAGTGCCGATAGTATAAAGAAAAGAAATTGAATAAAAAGAGAACTCTTAGAAGAATTCCAAGGGAGGCGATCAGACGGTCATGATTAGATTGAAGAATTGAATATTTAATATTAACGATAGAGATGTGTACGTGTGTTGGGCAAAGAATGAAAGCGCACATCGCAAACCGGGAATTAAAGTGTTTATGTGTTAAGAATCGAAGACCAATCAGATGTGCAAGCAGCAGCGAGGACTGTAGATTGGTGCAGATCAAGAGTGACAATCACATCGGCGGAGATCAAAAGCACAAATCTAAAAGTCTAGCACTTAAGTATTAAGGTTGTTGCAAGGTAAATTAAGTTGGTTGTGATATGAAATGGAGGAGCCACGTGTTAGCACTACGCATGAGCGCACATCGCAGATCTTAGAGTTTATTGCTAAGAGTTTGCACGATATGGTAAGTTATATGCGGTGCGATGAGTGAAGAGCCACATGTCAGCACCGCGCATGAGCGCACATTGCATATCTTAGAGATTATGGTTTGAGGTTCGCACGATAAGCTATGTTGTATGCGATGTGAAGTGAAGAAGGGCATGTGGTAGCTCTGCGCAATATCACAGATCACAAGATATATGGTTTAGCATTATCAATAAGAGTTAAAAGGTGTGGGTAAGCAAAGTGCGACGTACTATGAATGATCATGTATTGTGGGACCCGATAACCCGTGTTCCATGTCTGTTATTTGCGTCTGGTTATAAAGAATACATTGTTTGATTAGTAATTGTATGTATGTTAGTATGTGTTGTTTGATTGCTAAAACATATGTATGTTGATAAAACTTGAAAATTGTAATTTGCGTTTTAAAAGGGAGATTATGTGGGCCATACCCCACATGTCACAAGGGAAAGACCTGAACGCATGTCAAAGGATCCAACCCTGTGCCGAACAGTGCAAGAACATGGGTCAAGTGGGGAAAAAAGGGAAGTTATGCAGCACAGTTGAAATATAGCTATAGAAACAGAAAAGAAAAAAGGACAACAAGAAAAAGAGGAAAAATGCACAACAAAGCTAAGAAGCTAAAAGGGCTGAATTGGAATATTATTGTAACTGTAAAGGTATTAATTATTTTATATTGTTTGTGATGCAAAGGAATGTCTCCGTAGGCAAATAAAAACTCCAATTTGATACTGTAATGATTGTATATATTGTTGTAACATTCAGAATATGCTGAGTGAGGAAATGAGTGGGTTAAAGACAAGATTCATCCTGTTCACTTCATATTCCCTATAGAATGCAAACAGACAAAAAGTTATCTATATAAAACAAGTAATGTTAGTATCCAGAAAGTATGAAAAATAGAGGCAGAAAGAGAGAGGATGCAACATATTTGAAGAGTGTAGAAGAGGTTAAAAAGCCGCAGAATTGAAAAGAGAAGAAGAATGTAAGAGAGCTGCAGAATGGTAGAGAGAGGAAGAATGAGAGAGAGTCGATAAAGATGTTGTGAAGATCCAGAGCTGATATGAAATAGATTTGAAGGCTGGAAGGGAAACAATGAAGAAGGAGGAAAACAGAGCTAATATCCAGGTAAATCAACATATGATTTTATTGGAGAGTGAGGAAGTTGGTGCTTCCATATCGATTTGTAGCTTGCTAGATGTCCAGTTTTAGCTGGTTGAGGTAGAAGCCTCCTGTGGGTTGTAGCCTATAGAAAATACATGGGAGTTTGTGCTTCCATTTCAAGTTGTAGCTTGATAGATGTCCAGTAGGAGTTGGTTGAGGTAGGATCCTCCTGTGGGTTGTAGCCCGCAGAAAACAGATTGGATTTGGAGCTTCCTTGCAAGTTGTAGCTTGCAAAATTTGAGGTAGTAGCCTCCTGTAGGTTGGAGCCTACAGAAAATCAGTGGTGAGAGGGAGTTGGAGCTTGCCTTTGCATCACAACAATAATAAGATGTGGTATTTTTCCCTTATGGGTTTCCACTTATATCTATTTTCCATGTGCATGATGATTATGTGTTGATATTCTATATTTAATCTACTTAATACTTGCTGCTCACATATTAAGATTGCTATTTCATTATATAATATGTTGGTCATGAAATGAAGGTATAAATAAGTTTAAAGGAAAGTTTTAAAAGTCCATGAATGTATTAAACTGATTCACCCCCTCCTCTCAGTTTAACTAAGGGTTCAACAGATCAATTGGAAGATAAGGAGGCCGAAATAAAGCCAAGGAGGCCAAGAATGAGAGGATTAACCAGGAAAATAGAACAAGAAAAAGAGTTACATTCTCCATTATGTCAGAATTTTTTTGATGATTTGATCGATGATGAGATTGAGAAGGACAACGAGTTATAGCTTGATGGGGTGAATGAGTATCTAAAGAAGCTTTTGAAGAAGGAAAAAAGAAACAATAACCTCCAGAGGCACATGGCGAGACACTACTTCGCCAGGAACCAAATTGCCAAAATCAGGTTTAAAATTTGAAGAAAAATCTTAAAGAAGCCCTAATTAAGATAAAGGAGAAATACAACTTGGATTTGATGGCTGAGGCATCTCTGGTTGCCTATATCATCATTCAAGGATGCCATGGACCAAAATTCAGCAATTTTTGAGCATTTTTGGTATCTTTTGTGATTTTTGGAAAATTCTAGAAATTTCACCCTTGCAGAAGTGTCGCGTAGCCACGCAACACTTTTCCTCAGAGGGTCCAATGAAGGTTTTATCTACATTCTCGTATTCCTCTTGGAGTGTAAATTCCAGATGTGTCTTGGTTTTTCATGACACCTCCTAGTTTTGAAGAAAAACTCAAAAAACACCCTATTTTCCATGCTTCTGCCATTGTTTTTCATTACACGCTACACTTCTGGAGTAAGATTAGAAAAATGAAGTTTTGAAGGCATTTCATGTGGTATTTTGTCATTTTTAAGGTTGGGCTGGATAGAGGACATCTAGGGATACCTTTACCAATCTTCAGATCAACAAGATGAAGCCTAAAAGTAAGCTAAAATGCTCTCCAAAAACACATGACACTTTTACTAAATAACGCAACGCTTCTGTTAGGCACGTGACGCTTCTGTCTTGGATGTTTTTTAGATAGGTGTAAGTGAAAAATAATAAAAATCTTGAAGTTATAGTTTTTCCATGAGATTTTTTATGGATAAGAAAGTCTGTTTATGCCCCTAATTGTTAAGGAATCATGTAATTACTGAAGGAGACAAAGAATTCTAGTTATTAGCTAAATTTGGGGGCACTGTTTCTAACTTCCCTAAATTCTAGGTAAAGACTCATTAGGTGCATTTATGATGTATTTTGGATGAGGTTTCGACCCAATGATGTGGAATCTTATCTAATTTCTATATGTACTCAAACTCAAGTCTTTTTAGAGGTTGGATAGTTGATATTGCAGTGTGGATCTTATGTACATTTTTTTACAGTGAAATGAAAGACATGTTGCAGCTACAATTTTGGGACTCCAGTGGTATGATTATTAGCATTGTTTTTTATCAGTAACACCATCAAATTGAATGTTTATGATTCCATGAAACCACATGTATTGTTCCATATGATAAATATTATGAGTCTAGAAACATAATTCTTACTTTTTGTGCTCTGTTTTATAAGATTTTCATGATTTTTTTCTATTTTATTTAATGAATGAACTCATGTAATATGCTAATTGTGACTCTCTTTTCGAACCCTATACCAAAATGAAAATTTAAGTGTGTTTCTAAGTATACCTACCTAGCCTCATCTTCATCTTTGCAACTGTTCCTTTCAAATCAGACCTAAAACTTAGACCTAGTTCCTAGACTAACACTCCTATCCAACAAAATTCAAAACAAAACCCTAATTCACTGAGCTTATATCTAGCCTAAGATCATTTCCTTTCTAGTCACCTAATTTACTATGAAATTTACATTGAGAGAGCCCTCTCTGGTTTGGTAGGGCTAGCTGCCAAATCTAAATATTGGTTTGATGTTACCTCCTTCAGTCTCCTTTCTCAGCCTTGGGAAACGAAGGGAGTGATAACATTTTTTGGCACCATGGTCAGGGAGCGAATGTAAGAATTTACTTGGGGATAATTTTGTTAGTTCATTGAAGGTTACTATTTTGGGTGACAAGTTATGACATTAGAAGAAGGCTAAGTTAGTAAATTTAAGCGAAAGTGTAGATTCTCAAGAAAAATGGCTCCCAGAAGAAACATGAGGTCAAATCCAGACCATAACCCCTCACAAATTGTTAATGACCCTGAGAGTCTTTTGAGAAAGCATAAAAAAAGTCTCGAAATGTTAGAAAGGGTGTACCTCCACTTGTGAAATCTACATCCTTGCCTATGAGGTTGATTGCTCCAGAAGATTTGTCATTCAATTTTAAGTTCGAGACATCTTTGTTCAGGTCTAAGTCCAAATCCTTCCTTTCAGAAATAATCTTTGACCCCATTGATTTTGAGATCTAGTTTCCATTTTATGATTCTTATTATTTCGAGCTTGATAGTAAGGTTTTTTCTAATTTTCATAAACTTCAAGGTTTGGTCGATAAGTTTCAAGTAACTTCTGAAAAAGCTTATTTCCAATACCAACAACAAGTTTTTGCTTCTACATCTACTGTCACACCTTCTCAAATAGCCACACCATCAACTCTCACATTTACCCCATCACTTCCTTTGCAGTTATACACTCCATCAACACCTCCACAACCTCCTCCATTATTCATGGCTATATTTTCTCCATTGTTTCTACTGCCACAACTCACTGCACTACCTCAAAATGATGGTCAAATATTGCCTTTGTTTGATGGTACATCAGAGGTTACTGCTCACCAACACATTGTTAAGGTGGTTGATTTCATCGACCTTGAAGAGATTGACAATGATGATGCCAAGATATGAATTTTGGCACAACGTTTCTTAGGAGAGAGTAAGAAATGCTTCCACTCCCTAACAACTAGTTATATGTCTAATTCACAAAAGATAATAGATTTATTTATGGAAAAATGGGAGGAGAATAAGAACCCTTTACAAATTCTGTAGGTTTTAACCTTGTACAGAAATTATCTGCAAACGAATTCTTAAAAACAAAAAATAAACAATAGCGAGAGAATAAAACATAAAACAAATATAAACAGAGATTTTTCCCCTAGATCCCAAATCAAGACTACCAACTTGATTTTTCATTATATTCCTTTTAGTGTTACAACACACACACACACATATATATACACATGCCGAAGATTTCATAAACCCAAATCCATTAACCCTAGATTAGAAGATAATCATAGTTGCCTTAACCAGATCTACAAAATACCACAAGCCAAAAACCATCATGCCCCAAAACCATGTGCGAACCCATGCACAAAACCATAGACAGGTCTGCCCACCTATAATAGGGTCCAAAACAATTTTTCTCGAGGCACTGCCTCAGACCTCGTGCAGGGGGCTACCCACCCCCTGCAAACCCCTGGATAGGGGGGATGTCTTCCCCTATTTGACCCCCCCGTTGTGCTTAGTGCAATGAATAGGAGGGGTTGTCAGCCCCCTTGTAACCCCCCTGCGCGTGCAACTATTCGTGGAAATAATATAACACATACCCAACATTCTCCCACTTGTTTTTTTCTTTCCACAAGGGGCCATAAGAGAGCTTAGTCATTATTCCAGCCCTTCAACACCCATTGTTTCTCTACACCAAGAGAATTTTTGAGTGCTCACAGACTTCCTCAATGCATCTGCAACATTCTTCAAAGTTTCCAGCTTTACCAGTAACACCTTTTTATCCTCAACCATATCTCTCACAAAGTGATATTGAACATCAAAGTGCTTTGTATTTAAATGATACGTAGGATTCTTAGCCAATAAAATTTCACTTTGGCTATCATAGTCTATCCTTATAGATCGCTGCACCAACCCCATACTTGAACACAATTTTGCAAGCAAACTGCTTCCTTGCTTGCATGAGTGGCTTCCATGTATTCCGCCTCTGTAGTTGAAAGAGCCACTACAAACTATCTTTTACTCATCCAACTGATTGCACCAGTAAATAGGCTAAACACATACCCACTTGTATATCTTCTTTGGTCCAGGTCTCCAGCCCAGTCTTCATCAAAAAAACCATGGATGTCCAGAACTTTGTCCAATATTGATCTTCCCTGGTAGCACAAACCATAATCACTAGTGCCACACAAATATTTCAAAACCCACTTCACTCTTGTCCAATTTTCCGTCCCTAGTTTTGAAAAACCATTGCATACATCAGGCTACCCACTGAATTTTCATATGGAACACGTGACATATCCTCCTCTTCTTCTTATGTCTTGGGACACTGTTCAGCAGATAGCTTTACACCTACATGAATAGGAACCTTCACCGATTTATTATCTTGCATATTGAACTTGTGTAATATTGACTCGACATACTTCCTCTGGTTTAAGCAGTGCTTCCTCTTTGCCTGATCTCTCTTAATTTCCATGCCCAAAATATAGTTTGCAACACCAATATCCTTCATATCAAATTTGGAGAACAATTGGGTCTTCAAATCTTGGATAATTTCTATATCATTTCCAACTAGCAACATATCATCCACATACAAGACCAAATAAATAACACAGTCACCAATTAATTTAAAATACACATAGTGATCCTCTTTTCTTCTAGTGAAGCCAAGCCCCATATATAGGTATCAAATTTCTGATACCACATCCTTGGTGACTGTTTTAATCCATAAAGAATTTTTTTTAACCTGCATACCAGTTATTTCTTACCCTTCACCGCAAAGCCTTTAGGTTGCTTCATGTAGATCTCCTCTTCAATATCTCCATGAAGAAATTTTGTCTTTAAATCCATTTGTTCCTCCTCAAAATCAAATGCAGCAACAAGAGATAAAAGTAATCTAATATAAGTAACCTTGGAAACAATAGAAAAAATATCACCGAAATCAATTCCCGAAACCTAGGAATAACCTTTTTCTACCAACCAGGCTTTGTATTTCTCCACCTTGCCTTCTACATTCATATTCTTCTTAAACACCCATTTGGTCTCGATGGGCTTCCTTCCCGCTCACAACTCCACTAGATCCCATGCCTCATTTTTTTGCAAGGATGCCATTTCATCAACCATGGCCTCCTTCCATAGTTTTACATCCTCTGAATCCACTACCTCCCTAACAGTTCTGGGACCATCATTAGTGATATTTAAAAAAAAAATTGATAAAAAAGAATATGGAATATACCTTTCTGGTTGCTTTCTTTCCCAAAATGATATTCTCATAGCTGGAGTTTGTGGCTATTCCTCTTCTGAATCTTGTTCTTTTGTAGAGTTTGATTCATCCTCCTTTAGCTCAAAATATATCTTCTTAGGTTCCTTTGGTAGGATTGCATGTTTAACAACATATTTCACCTATCTAAACACCACATCTCAGTTGTACACAACCTTCCTTGTTTCAGGGTTCCAAAGCTTGTAACCTCTTAAACAATCCTTATACCCAATAAAGGTGCACTTTCAGATTTATTATCCAACTTGGTCCTTTTCTCCTTTGGAACATGTACATATGCATCCCATCCAAATACTCGTAGATTTGAAAGAGAGGGTTTCTTACCTGTCCATACCTCATGTGGAGTCTTATCCTCCAACGCTGATGAATGTGATCTGTTAATTAGGTAACATGTAGTCTCCACTTCCTCTGCCTAGAATTCTTGTCCTAACCTAGTACCACTAAGCATGCTTCTTGCCTTTTCCATCAGTGTTCTGTTCATTCTTTCTACAACTCCATTTTGTTGAGGTGTGTATGGAGTAGTATTATACCATGCTATACCACACTTCTTACAGAACTCTTCAAATCCATTCTTGCAGAACTCTCCATCATTATCTGTCCTCAACATCTTCATCTTCTTCTCTGTCTGGTTTTCCACTAGAGCCTTAAATTCTTTAAATTTTTCAAAGAATTAAGATTTCTTCCTCAAGAAATATATCCATGTATTCCTTGAGAATAAATCTATGAATGAAACATAGTACACAGACTTTCCCAGTGATGGAACTGACACAGGTCCAAACACATCACTGTGCACAAGCTCTAATATCTTGTTTGCCCTCTTAGCACTAGAGGGAAAACTCACCCGATTCTGCTTCCCATATACACAATGTTCACATAAATTGAAATCCAGAGAGGAATTAGACATACCTTCTACCATATCATTAACATGCAGTATCCGAAGGCCCTTCTTTCCAATATGTCTAAGCCTTTGGTTTCATATCATGGTCTTTTCTCTAGAGACTGCTAGGCTTTCCGGTCCACTTTCAGGAACCACAAAACTATTGCACCCATCAATAATAATGCTACCCTGAAGCTTATATAGAGTTCCAATCTGAACTCCCCATATTAATACTAGTGCTCCCCAAACAATGTTGCAGGTATCTTTCTCGAACTTTGTTTTTACACCTGCATCATCCATCTTGCTTACAAAAATTAGATTTTTGGCTGATGCAGGAATATGCAGAACACTAGGAAGTGTTATAATCCTTCCACATTCTAGCTTTAGTTTGAATTTTCCATGTCTGATGATTTTGGCATTCTTATCATCCCCTAAGAAGACATAACCACCATGATACTTCTCATACTCGCAGAACCACTCCCTATGGGGAGTGAAGTTAAATAATGCACTTGATTCAATAAACCATGCCTCATGATCTACATGTGTATTTGATGAAGAAGCCAAGTGCACATCCCCACCTTCATCTGAGGTGTTTTTTTCCTCTGCATAAGGACCATTATCAAATCCATTTCCTTTCTCGGGAGATTTAGATCTGCAATACTTTTTGTAGTGCCCTTCCTTTCCGCATTTCCAGCACACCTTTACAGGCTTTCCTAGAGATTTAGATCTCCCACTCGAAAAATTATTTTTGTTTCTATTTTGGGGCCTTCCTTGTACAAATAAGGCATCTCTATTCTGGCTCTCCATATTTCTCCATCTCATTTCCTCTAAGAGCAAGGCTGAGACAATTTCATCAAAACTAAAGGTAGTTGTATTGCTACCTATTGTAATAACCAGACTGCCCCACGAATCTGGTAGAGAACACAAAAAACTGATGCAATTATCTTGATCTAAGATTTTAATATCAACATATGACAACTGAATTACCATATTATTGAAGGCGTTCAAAGGCTCTATCACCGAGTCTCCATCCTTCATCCTCAGGTTATACAAATTTTTCCATAGGAACAATTTATTCACTAGAGACTTAGATTGGAACAAAGTCCCTAACTTTACCCACAAAGTCTTCGTTGTGGCTTCCCCAGATACATTCAACAATAGTGAATCTAAGGTACACAACCTAATTGTGCTCTTTTCCTTCCGATCCAACTTTTCCCAGTATTCATCTAACATTGTCATTGGTTTAGTACTTGGATCTATCACGATCCACTGATCTTTATCCACCATCAAATCCTCCATCTTGAGCTTCCAAAACTCAAAACTATGACCATTAAATTTATAGATCTCTATCTTTCCACTTCTCACCATCGCATTTCACCGCAAGAATCGATCCCGTAGATCTCCCATTGAACAAGGTGTACCAAAGCCCTGAGCAAAAAATCCCTTAGTAGCAAAGGCATCCCCTTGAAGCTGAGACAACTCTGATACCAAATGTAGGTTTTAACCCTATACAAAAATTATCTGCAAATGAATTATTAAAACATAAAATAAACAATAGCGAGAGCATAAAACATAAAAAAAATATACATAGAGATTTTTCCCCTGGATCCCAAATCGGGACTACCGAGTTGATTTTTCATTATATTCCTTTTAGTGTTACAACAAATATATATATATATATATATATATATATATATATATATATATATATATATATATATATATATATATATATATATATATATATATATATATATATATATCTATATCTATATCTATATCTATATCTATATCTATATCTATATCTATATCTATATCTATATATATATATATATATATATATATATATATTGTGAAGAATTGACAAACCCCAATCCATTAACCCTAGATTAGAATATAATTGTATTTCCCTTGACCGGATCTACAAAATACCAGGGGCCAAAAAATATCATGCCCCAAAACCATGTGCAAACCCATGCAAAAAACCATAGGCGGGTCCACACATGTAAAATAGGGTCCAAAAATACCCAACAACCATGTGAAAAACCATAAAAAAAACCATAGGTAGGTCCACCCACCTAAAATAGGGTCCAAAAATATCCAACAATCATGCACAAATCCATGCACAAAACCATACACATGTGTGACTATTCATGGAAAGAATATAACACATACCCATCAAATTCTAGCTGAATACAACACCTTGAAAATAAATCCTAACGGGTCTATGCAAGAATTCACATCTAGATTCAATAGAATTTATGATAAAATTCCTGAAAACATCAAAACTCCTCTAGGCCTCACACTAATTCATTACCCAGATGGTTTCGATCCTGATATGGCTTATTGAGGGAAAGAAATCCATCTACTCTTGAAGAGATGCAGAGAAATGCAGTGTGCGTTGAAGCAAATCTAATTATCAAGAAGTCAAAAATTAAAAAATAAAAGAGGGTAACCATCAAGGAAGAGACATCTACTTCATCAGAGGGAAAACTCGATACCCTGATCAAATAAATGGAGAATATGATGGACAAAAGGACCATCATAGATAGACAAGCTGAACCCTCAATCGTAAATCCCAATTTCAGGGGTCAACAATAACAACCTCAATAAAGGATAAAGAAAAGGGAGTATAGGGTTCAGGATCAACAAATTCAATAGCAAATTCACACTCCTTTTCAGAAAAACTATACAAAAGGCCCTGATGAAGAAGAAGAAGAAGAGATTTCAGGCGAAAATCATTTATTCGAGGAAAATCAACAGCCTATTTTCCTAACTGAAGAAGATAATTTTTCTACACAATTTTATGTACCGGATGATTAGAAATATGTTTTGTCTAATTTTGATATGTTATTAGTACAGAAAAAATATTACCAAAGATGATATCAAAATTCTCTTACTCAGGTGCAAATACAATATGGTTTGAGAAATAGGAACGTGCCTATAAATTCAAGTCGAAAAAAACATATTTCTCAAACATATGCTCACCATAAAGACATGACTACGTCAAATCAGAGTAAGAATAAAGGGGCCATTGTTTATAATCATGGGAAAGGCAATGAAGCTTCTACCAACAATCAGACAAAAGATAAAGAAGTTCACGACGAAGGACAAAGAAAGGAGATTCCACACAAAGATCAACTTGAAAATAAATACATACCATCTAAAGAGGTAGAAATTTTTTTTGCCTTATTTATTCTTGAAAATGAAATATCAAAACCGAAAGTATCCATTCCTTTGAATTAAATAATCAAGAATGACCAGTATAAGTTTCAGGTAGCCAAGTTGCTTAGGGTAGATCAAATGTTTGATATGGTGAATGTGAGTGATGATCAACTTGAAATTTTATTTGGCCCTGCAGTAGATGGTGACTTAGAAGATGGTGAGGTCCCTCCTTTTTATCTTATCCTTAAAATTCATGATTTTATCCTACATAACTCCATGTTAGACTCCATATCGTCTCATAATATCATGCCTAAAGCCATCATGGAGAAACTAGGATTGGATATTATAGATCCTAGCATGACCTTTAATCTTTAGATTCAGGAAGGGTTAAATTTATTGGTCTCATTCAAGTTATAGTGGTGTATTTAGAGAAAATTCCAGCCAAGAATTTCCTCATGGACAATTTTGTAGCTGATATCCCTCCCAGATATGGAATTCTGCGCTCCCGGTCATGGGGAGAAAAAATTAGAGGCACCTTGTAGCTCAAATTTTCCTATGCTACTATACCGGTCTTTGGGAAACTCAGAAAATTATACCAGGAAAATAAGATGAAGTCTTCTTACGAATGTCTTCTTACAAAATGTCATTTTATTGTTCAAATAATTAGGCAGAATATGAGGATTTGATAGCTGAGATGAAAATTCTCAAGAAGTTATGTGCCAAGAAAATTTCTGTGTATGGCGATTTTGAATTGGTAATAAAGCATGTCAAAGGGGAATACCAGGCCAAGCATCCTAGAATGTGAGCTTACTACAATGTAGTGTTAGGAATCCTCAAGAATTTCACTTAATATTATTTGTCATTGATTCCAAGGAACAATAATGTCATTGTTGATTATCTTTCCACTTCAGCCATCATGTTCAAAATTCTATTGTATTTCAACAAGAAGTATGAAATTAACATCAAACATTGCCGTGCTGTTCCAGATAATGTTCAGTATTGGCAAGTATTTCAAGATGACAAACAAATTAACAGTTTCTTGCATACAAAAGAGGAGTTTGTGAGTTCACAAATGGATGACCAATTTTATGAAGATGACCAACAGGGAAAATTTTAAGGATGGAAAAATATCTCGAAGTTTAAAAACATTAGCGAATCTCAGTAGTCCTTAATATGCAAACTATACAATTTTTATTAACATAGTTGTAAAATTATTCAAATTTATAATGATTTTATATATAGTCTCTATATATTGTTGGCGATTTTTAAGGTAAAATAATTTTATGTTCTAAAATTTGGGTGAATCATTTTTATAAAAAATGGAAATTGGAGAATATTCTTTGTGGAAAACTCATGGAAAATTAGCCCACTTGCGAATATTAGACCCTAAAATTTTCCATGATGACCAAGAAATGCATGCAGTAGGAATGAAGGTACTACAATTGAAAGATAACTCCATTCCAAGAGTTCTTGTGTGTTTGGAGGAGCTTTTTGATTAGGCTGATGTTGCATGGAAACCAACAGTGCTGCAAAATGAAGTAGTAGTGGAAGAACTCAATGTTGGCACTCCTAAGAAGCCCAAAATGGTAAAAATATCAAAATATTTGAGCCCATAAATGAAAGGAAAATATGCAGCGCTCATGTCTCAGTTTGCTGATGTTTTTGCATCAGAATATTCTGATCTAAAAGTATATGATAAGAGTATAATTCAACATACCATTCCTTTACAACCTGATCAGAACCCATTCTGCTAGAAACTTAGGAGAATGAATCCAAAATTTCTACCCTCTATTCAAAAAGAAGTGAACATATTGTATATTGCTGGTATTATTGTTCCCCTTCAATTTTCAAAATGGATGTCAAACTTAGTACCAATAAGAAAGAATACGGTGATATTCACTTGTGTATAGATTTCCGTAATCTGAATAAAGTATCAATGAAAGACAACTGCCCACTTCCAAAGATGGATCATATTATACAATGGGTGGTTGGTTCTTCTAGAATTTCATTGTTGGATGGATATTCTGGGTATAATCAAATTTTAGCTCATCCGGATTATCAAGAGAAGACAACCTTTACAACACCTTGGGGTACTTTTATGTATGCTAAAATTCCCTTTGGGTTGAAGAATGTAGAAACAAATTTTCAATGAGTGATGGATATGACCTTTTCCAACGAAAAGGATGTATTTTTGGTCATTTATCTTGATGACATAACAATTGATGAAGAGCACTTACAATATTTGAAGACAACTTTTCAGAGGTGTAGAAAATTTGGCATATCGCTGAATCCAAAGAAGAGTTTGTTTTCCATGGAAGAAGAGAAACTTCTTGGTCATATCATATCTAAAGATGACATCCAGATAGATCTTTCAAGGATTGAGGAAATTTAGAATTTGGACTATCCTAGAAGCAAGAAGGAAATCCAGTCATTCAATGGTAAAATCAATTTCTTGAGAAGGTTTATTCCTAACCTTGTTAAAAATTTAAGAGAAATTATTGATATGTTGAAGAAAGATAGTGAGGTGAAATGGTTTGATGAGGCTAAGAATTTATTCAATCAAGTTAAGTTTGCATTGTCTCATGCTCCTATTCTTATCAACACAGATTATACACTTGATTTTATCATTTTCTCCTTTGCTTCTAAACATACTCTAGTTCATGTACTTATGCAAAAGAAATATCAGAAAATAGAACAACCCATTGCCTTCTTCAGTGAACCATAAGAGACGCAGTCTTGAATTATAATATCGTTGAAAAATATGCCTTGGAACTAGTTAAAGCATTGAAGGACATTCGAGTCTATATTATTCACTCTCATGTTCTTGCATATAACCCAAACATTGCTGTCAAATATGTGCTAGCACAAAATGATCTTGAAGGTCAGCGTGGTAAGTGGATTGCTCCTATGCTGGAGTATGACATAGAAATCAAACCTACAAAAATGATCAAAGGAAAAGGCTTAGCTAAGCTCATGGAAGAATCAAATTGTAATATTCCCAATTAGCCATGAGCTAGTTGGAATATTAATTTTTTTTTGTTCCTTTTTTAATGAATAAGAGTATAGGGAGATCCATAAATCTCCTTAATATGAATAAAATCAATTCCAATGTGAAAGGAGGATATCTTGGTAGCTTAATTGAGCACCCTTAGGTGTGAAAAGGGGCTGGAACACATACACTAGGTCAAATTTTACCAAATGAACAACGTTGCCATGGAGGAGTGGCATTCATTATGGGACATTGCAGTTTTAGTTGGAGACTCTTTGCATGGAATTAGTGTCTTAAATGAGTGGGGCCTAGGGTTAGGAAGCTCATCACTTATATAAGGAAGAGGATGGCAGCCATACTCAGATTATGTTATGTTTATTATATTTTGATATATGGTCTGTTTAGGAATATAACTTTCTTCAGCTGTTTAGCTAAGATTGTAGTGTTGTTTAGCAAAGGGTGTTCCCAAGCGGGAATCCCACCTCCTTCCTTGAGAAGAATCTAGGAAGATATTTTCACTATATTTCCACATTTAGGCACTAGGTCAAGCTCCATCTTTCATCTACAGTGCAAATCCTATTGAGGGTTGTGTTGTGTTGCAGGTTGTAGCAGTGGAGAACACATTTGGGTCACTTTAGTGCTTATTTTTAGCAGAGGAGGGTTCCTTTCCATTGGGAGGTTAGTAAGGAAGGCCCTTGAGCCTTATTGCAACATTTGGAATCAGGACACTTATTTATTTGCCCCTACATTGTAGTTTCTATCTTGGACTGCATTATTTTAGGGAGGAGTTGCAAGGGTGGTTTCAATACACCATTTGGAGAGGAGGTTTTCTAGTAGAGGGATCAACCTTTCATCTAGAGGATCTATTGGAGGAGGCTACATTATTTTTCATATCATATTAGCCACATCTTTCCAGCTTATTTGCTGCAGTGAATCTTTAGCCCTAGGGCTTGGGTTCCCATCTTGTATATTGGTGTATTTCTAAAAACACTTTTTGGGTTATTTGTTGGAGGTTGTATAGAACCTTGATCTCATTGTAGATTATTTTTTGAGGCATATATCAGCCCTTTATCTTTTTTGTATTGATTTTCTGTAGCAGTACTTCTATGACTGCACCGTAGCAGTGTCTCCGGCATTTTGATATAGTAGCAACACCTCATTCTTGAGGGTTTTCTTCATTGGAGGCCTCTTGTATATTGTTATATGATTTGGGGCCCATTATTTTATACATGTATGCTGCTATTATGATGAATGGAAAGACTACATATTGGTCTCATGTTTTTATGTAATGTTTTACACTGTTATTCAAGCATTTTTCACTATATTCCTGATTTTCCCATTTGGTGATATTAAAGTGGTACAGAGCATAATATTGGCTCAGCCTGTGCATCTTAAGCCAATATGTTATTAGAAGAAGGAGATCCTCTCACAGATAGAGAGAAGAGGTATCTCAGAAGAAGAAAACATAATTTTGATTATACAGATGATAAAGAAGACAAGGGTAAAACCCCTTTATCAGGAGAAGATGAGGAGGAGTACCCAAAGATTCTTCTTAGAAATATGCAAGAAATTGCTAGAGAAATAAAGGATATGAGGATGGATAGATACAGGGAATCCCATAAAGGGTTTCTTCATGGTGAAGGCTCCGACATTTCTCATCAATGGAGTGATAAACCAATGAAGCAACAATAAGTTTCCCAATGCTCTACAATGTCTACATTCTTATTAGTGGGAAATGAAGGGTCTCAAGAACAATAATCTCTTGAAGAATATTTCATGGAGTATGAGTCTCAATCTCAAATATTCAAGGATCACTTGAGTTGTCAAGAATTTTGTTAGATCAAGGACAATAGGATACCCAAGCATCACAATAGAGGTGGAGGATTCATTCAGAATCATGATCTATACCGAACTATGGGAAGATTTTTCTTACCCAACTTTGATGGGACATTTAAATGAACTGCCAAATCATGGGTAGAAAAGCTAGACATCTACTTCCAACTAAATAAAGTACCAGAGACGGAGGCCATCAAGATAGCAGCGCTGCACCTTGAGGGCGAGGCACATGATTGGTGGTTTCATGGCTTTTCTACATTGGGTCATGCCAATGTGACTGCATATTCAGAGTTCAAAAGGAGGTTAGTGGAGAGGTTTGATCAGAGAGACCTAGAGGCACCTTTCATGGGGCTAGCAAAACTCAAACAATCAGGTAATCCAGAAACTTACATTTCTGAATTTCTAAATTTTTTTTGTTATGGTTCCAGATTTATCTGCAGCAAGGAGGGTCTATATGTTTATTGATGGGTTGGCAGAATCTCTTCATGGGTTGGTTAAATCTACCAAGCCCACTACCCTTCAAGATACCATTGAAAGGGCTAGAGATCTAGAAGATGCCTTTCCAAAAGCAAAGGTATCATTTCAGCAAAAGCCCACTTTTCCATCAAAGGGAAAAGAAGAGAAGGCTCCTTTCTCAAAAGAGAGCCAAAGAAAAATACCTCTTAGTGATGATGTCCGAAGATATTTTAGGAGAAGGAAGCTTTGCTTCACATGCTTGTTTCGGGAAATAACTTCCTAAAGGTTTTTGGGTTGGCAACCTTCATAGATCAAGGGCATACCATTCAAGAAGGACTCACTTAACCTATCTTTTATGTTGAAAACTAGATTTAATAAATTGTGGAACTTACCCGAAAGTCCTACGTTTGATGTAGATCCCAAAGGGTTCAAATCCCCAGCAACTCCTCGTGCTTCGTAACCTGGAAATCAAGAAAGAATGAACATGAAACACTAGTTGTATAACATATATTGTTCCTAAATGTTAGTATAATCCATATATAATATTATATAAGCAATATTGAATGTTTAAATAACAATATTTACACATATATAGACACGTGAATATTTGGGAACAAGATAGTACTTTTTATTATAAATGGCATGTACAAGAATATAAAGTGGAGAGATCACCTGAATCCTTCCACGGCCTTCGAGTAGACCGTCCTCTGGACCTGTCTAGCCCTCACCTCGCTAGGATTCTTCCAAGATGTGTGTACACGAGATGTCATATAAGATGATGATCATATTCAAGGAAACAAGGGTTTCTTGAATATACTTGGGAAGTGCAGGAGGCATAGGAACATCAGACCTAAAATAGGGATCCAACAGAGTATAATATCTATAATTTTCTCTCTCCCTTAGGACATACACATGAGGGGATTTTATAATCCCTCAAAGTAGTTTCAGCAGTTGGAAACAGTTGGGCCACGGGCTGGGGTGGTTGAATTATGGGAATAACCATCACCCTGCCACAAAAATAAGGAATATATATATATATATATATTTTTAATGATTTAAATGACATACGCAGAAAAGTATGAACGGACTCGTGTATATACGCGGAAAAGTCTAGGCATAACCACGTATGGGAATTTTAACACTGTTTTTTATGAATTTGTTCAAGTCTGGAAGGAAAGGGTGCCTAGGGCCAAAGAGAAAATCATTATTCACATGAGGGTGAAAAATAATGCTCTAATAGATGCCCCCTAATATATGAGGTCAGAAGGGGTACATGATGGCCGAAATATATTATGTGGCTAGAAATAACCTTGTGAAGACAAGAGAGGACGTCACCAGATTTCAGCTGGTAAAAAAACCAATGAAAGAAGTCAGAGAGTCAACTCATGTCTGAGGCGGGCATCCCCATGCTCAGTGAAATAAAAACATGTCTATAGATCCACAATGTATACAAGTATAAATGAATTGGAAAGTACATAGTGAATCATCTCAGCACTGCGTAGAAGTACAAGTCAAAAATCAAGTGCATGTATCACATATAGAATACTGATCAATGATGCTGTAGTAGATATCTGATCACTCAAGTAACTGAATATCCAGGTACCAAATCATAAGAGGTGGAAAACATGGTACAATCACGCAAATTAGGGGCCAAAATATAAGATGCTGCTGTACTGAAACTGCAACATATAAGGGTGGACGGTGTCACTGAAAAAGCTGGATGAAATGTCAACAGTGAACCGAAGCATGCTAATGCAAACCCGAGGTCTTCACCGATCACTATGGCACAATTCTACACAATGGGAATGAACAAGCTAAAGTCGACCACGTGAGAAATCGTTTGATTACCGGTCAATAATGTAAAATGTTAACAAATGCAAGTCAACCCACTGATAATGATAATGAGTGTCAAGGTGCCCCAGTACAATCTAACAAGTGCGAATGAATGATTTGAAGTCAAACACTTGTAAGAATATATCAAGCAAGAGGCAATAATGAATCCTCACTATTGACAGCAAAGAGTCTGCCACTAATGACTACAAACCCTAAGGTATTGACAAAAAGACTCTAGATCGTATTCCCAGAGAAATGAGTCAGAGTCATTGGGAAAAGATATGCTAGAAGGAAGGCATTAAGGCATCCCACATCAGTCCAGCGCGAGTGTAACCCACATGCCAATATTTGGAAGGAATCAGATGAAGTAGAGTGAAGGAACCAACCCGAAGTATGTTTTCGACATGTACAAGATGAAGCTAGCACATGGAAGAAACCCTCTCAACCAACCAATAATGAAAGCTGACAAAGAGGCGAGATATCCACCGATAGGGTCAAATGGAAATCAAGGTACTGCACAAATCCCAAATGTGATAATGTATGCTGACGTCGAACACAAGAAAAACCACTTAGTCAAAGACCCATAATGATGATCAAATGTTGAGCACAAGGTCACCTATCGATAATGTAAATAGGGCTAGGGTGCAGCTCTAGGTTTACTCTCAGAGAAATGTGTCGTAGTCGATAAGAGACAAACCCGCTGGCAATAACTCAATGGAGACCTTCTCATGCCAACACAAGCATTAGACCAAACATATGATGTGATAGTACAAGATACTGACAAAACCGGGAAGGCCTGAATAATAAGTCAAGAGACACTGCAGAATGGCCAATTCAAGGTTGACTTCCCTTGAACAAAAGCACGAATCATGATTACCATGGCAGCAAATAATGACATTGTATAAGTTTGTTATGGAGGAGGCAAAAACAAACTTTCCATATGATTGGAAGAGATAACCAACCAGGGGAGACCTGACTCATGAAACAAGGCTATGGCATCTCCTAGGTCAAAACTAAAACCATCCAAAATGAGGAAAAGACATAGTGGTATGTGCTCTATTCAAGGGTGACAAATTGATACTGTAACTGCCATCAAAATATGAAGTAACATCCCGTTCCCTCTCTTTTTAACATATTCGATTTTTTTGTCTTTTTCATATAATAAGCTTGAAAAAGAATAAAAGAATGCTATGGTACAATGGATAGAACGTGTATCAAGAAACAGATGCACTAGTTCCTAGGATAGGAACAATCCTATGCTCAATGCAAGGTGGTGGAAACTGGTAAGCGATACTCAAAGGATTGTTCCATCCATGGGTAAAAAGGGTGTCAATTTGCGATAGCTAAGTGCTTTGCAATGGATAACTTTGTACAGAGAGTCAAGGTCAAAATATGGCTTAAAAATTGAGTCCAAATGAAGCTGGCTAAAGGCCAAGATAAACAAGTAGTCAATATGCAATGCAGTAACGCAACTGAAGAACACCAGGGAGCCTCTAGGGTAATGGATAAAAAAATGATAATGAAGAAGAAGAAGAATGGAGCTTCAACATATAAGTCATGGCGGGACTAAAGAGGACTCCTGAGCCTACATAAAGTGCAGCATGGGCAACGAGTGCTAGTGAGGAACTAACTAGGAAGCCCATGTAAAGGAAGGCTCTACCACCAAGTCGTAATCAGCGAGTGAAATGGGTTGAATACTCATGACATGATGGGATCGACCCCATGGCAAGTGATCAGAATGGAGGCTAGAATGCAGAATGCAACATAAAGTGGATTACCTAACCTATATGCCAGTGGAGATCATATACCTACCATGACGGGTCAGTGGTCATGGTTTCGAAAACCGGGAAAAATCTCAAAGTCAACAAAAAGTACCTGAAAATACACCCATCCCAACACTTCCAAGCAACTGGGTTATGCAACTTAATACAGATGTGAAAACAAAGTATAATGAAATTTTGCAAAAAAAATTCGATTTCTGGGCATAAATACACATTTTACCTTACTTTGGTTTATTGTCACTTTGTTGAATTGAAGAAAAGAAATCTGGAGAAAAAAACTTCTTTCCTCAAATCAGGAGCAAACAGTTGTCAAAATTCGTCGGATTAGTCAGGTAAGCCTTAAATTTATCTTTGTAATTAATTTCATCCATTTATAGATTAAAAATTTTGATTTTTCACCATTGAAATGATTTGTTTTGATTTATCATTTTGCACATATGCGAGTTCATGTGGACGAACCCGCGTATGATACACGACTGTCCAAAAGGGAAGTCACGTATGTGCAGACCGTGATTGCAAAAAATGAACCTAATGATGAAATTAATGATTTTTTGTAGGATGAATATCTCTTGGAGAGAACGTGAGCACAATGCCATTGATCAAGAGGTCATGGGAGACCAAAATTCACTCAATATCCTTCGAAATTGTGGTTTACTCAAATGATTCAAAATTCCAAATATGAAAAGTAACATCCGGTTACTTGAAATGCTAGTAAAGCATTGGGAACCAGAGGAGGATTGTTTCATGATTGATAAAATACGTATACAAATAGAGGTGGAAGATATTTATTTTATTACTAGACTCTCCCAAAGAGGAGATCCGATATATTTACATGGCAAGCCTGTGGGAGGGCTTACAGTAGAGGATTACATCCATGTCTATTGTGTAGAGGGGTCTCAAAAAGTAGGGACTCAAATTGTGATCAAAGATTTATCAGAGCTGCATATGAAAATTCTCCTCTTTACCATTGGCAGGGTGGTAGGATCTGCTTCCTTGCACCAGGCATCGAGGACACAGATGAGTATAGCTGTGGAATGTTTAGTGGATCTATTTGATTGCTGTAAAACTCTTCTAACCAACATGAAAAAACAACTGACCTCCATCCGGAAAGCTAAAACTAAGCATTTCAAGTATGGAACCATCTTGATGACATTCTTCTTTGAGAAGATTCTCAGGCTTCAACCCAAAGTGATCTCATCCATTAGTATCCCTAGAGACCCAAGAATAGCCCGATGGGCTGATCTGATGAAGGGATTGGGGGGAAGTGAAGTTCCCCGAATGACATGGGATGATGAGTTCTTCCAATGGTGGGAAGAACATATTATTACAGTGGATGACTATCCCTATGTGAGGATGGATTTTCGCGGTGATCTAGACTTGGTCCTTCCACCTGGCGTAGCATGGGGTGTTATTGGTAAGACTGCAATATGTGATTGATTTTTTTTTTTTGATTTTTTTCAATATATGTGAAAAAATAAAACAAACATGTTTTTGATTGGATCCAAAATGATTTAAAAAATTATATGACCATGACACATATATGGGACCAATTCATTCAGAAGGATACCCATGGCACAAACATCGCAAAGGCGAAGCTGATGCTGAAGACCCTGGTAGGACTCTACACGCTGTTTAGAGAAACTTGGAGAGTTTGAATCGCCAAGTGCCTATGTCTCCAGTAGAAGACTTACCAGAGGCTATCCAGAGATGGGTAGTTAGGGTACCGTGAGACTAGGTGTGGTTATTCCACCGTGTGGCTACTACGATCGTGTTCTATAGGAACACAAATGTTGGACAAGGATCACAGATTTTGTTGGATGACTGTATTATATTTTTGAGGCTGAACATGATCGGGCATAAGCCCTAATTTTGTAAGACAGATGGGTCCAAATGTTTGTACAATTTTTTTTACATTCTGATGATATATACATATATAAAGCGGTTTATGATGCGATGAAACAAATGTGTGAAAATGTATGATGATTTGATTTAAAGTATTGAATGAATAATATGCCAGTCAATTGCTTGATTAGCTAATGAATCTGCCATGTGATTGTTAGCTCGAGGAATGTGAATAAACGTTATAAATTGAAATGATATTTGCACTAAACGTACCCTAAAAAACAATCGAAACAAGGAAGGATTCCGGACCTGATATATATTGTTCAATTGTGACACCACCAACTGGGAGTCCAAGAATACTACCAATGAATCAACACTCAAAGATATTTCTTCTGAAAGTAGATAAATGATTGCAGTGTATTCTGCTACGTTATTGGAAGCAACACCAATGCAAACCCCTCTTGAAACTAATAGTTGACCAGATGGATAACAAAGTACCCAAGCCACGGAAGCTAAGTTCCGGGTGTGTCTACTAGCACCATCAGTGAAACCATAATGACTCATGATATCCAATACAACCTGCCATAGCAGATCAAAAATCATCACCATCACCTCATAGACTGAAAAATCAAATATGTACAAACACAAAAACAAAAATATATACAAAAAGAAAGATGCTAGGCCAAGGTCTAGGCATAATACCTTTTTAGATAGAGCCCATTTCTGGGCTCCACTAGCTCATTTCTCTCAAAATCAACCAAGGTATAAGCTCCTTTTTTAAGGACCTTTTTAACGATGAAGGGGCCATACCACATAGACTTGAATTTACCTGCCCCCAGGGCATCCTTTTCCTAGGCATAAAACAGAACAAGGTCACCTTCGGAGAAAACCCTAGGTTTGACCGCTTTATCGTACTGAACTTGGACCCATTTCTTATGTGCTTCGTTCAACATGGCAGCATCTCGACATTTCTCATCAAGATGTTCCAGATGAAGGAGGCGTTCTTCAAGACTCGAAGTGTCAGGAAGAATTTCTACAACCAACTTAAGAGAAGGAATCTCACACTCAATGGGAAATATTGTTTCCAACCCATAAACTAGTTGAAATGGATTAAAACCAGTTGCAATCTTGACTGACATCCGGTACGCCCGAAGCACAGGATACAACATAATGTGCCAGTTAGATCTAGCTTTATCAATTGTCCGTTGAAGAATGGTCTTCAGGGATTTTTTCATGGATTCCACTTGCCCATTGGCTTGAGGATAATAAGGAGATGAATGCTCTTACCGAAAACCCAATTTGAGAGCTAACTCAGCCATCATGCTTTTCTGAAAATGACTGCAATGATCAGTGACTATCTCTTTAGGAATACCAAAATGAGCAATAACATGATTGAAGAGAAAAAGAGCTGTTGTCTCACTGTCATTCCCAAAAGTAGGCATAGCCTCAATCCACTTTGCGAAGTAGTGTATTGCTACAATAATGTACTTGTGACCTTTAGCCGAAGGCGGGTTACAAGTAGTATAATTAATACCCCACTTTGTGAATGGACCGACGGTGAAAACTGGGAAGAGCGGAGCTGGATGAACGCGCATCTTTCGAGTATACACTTGACATGGATGACACCATTTGACCGAATCAACACAATCTTTGAAAATCGAAGGCCAAAAGTATCCAGCATGCAAAATCTTTTAGGCTGTAGCAAGCCCAGTTAAATGACTACCACAAGCTCCACTGTGGCAATCATTCAACACAAATTCAGCTTCTTTGAGAGTTAAGAAACGTCTTAGGATTGAATCGACCCCCCGACAGTATAAAGTATCACCAATGATCAAGTAATTTTTAGCCAGGTGACGTAACTTAAGGTGCTCATCTTTTGAAAAAGTTGAAGGAAACTTCACAGTCTGAAGATATACAATGAGATCCCCATACCAAGGATCCTGTGAAGAGATGAGAAAAATATGCTCATCTAGAAAGGATTTGTCATAAATTATATCCTCTCCACAGGGCAACTCAGAAATTAATTCTGTGAAAACTAATGATTTCTTAGACTTGGCAGACATAAACTCAAGGTCAAATTCCTACAAGATCATAATCCACCGATTGTATTTGCCCCTAGTCACTCGCCTGCTGAGAACAAACTGAAATGGATTGAATGTTACCAAAACATAAGTCTTTTGAAGAAGAATATAATTTTTGAGCCACTGCACAGCATGGACAGCTGCTAAAGTGAGTTTTTCTATTAGATAATACTGGAGTTCAGGTCCTACCAAACCTCGACTAAGGTAGTATATAACATGCTCAGCAAGAGCATCATCCTCCTGAACCAGAACCATACTGATAGTAGATTCCGTTGCTGCGAGATACAAGAGGAAATTCCTATTGTAATCAGGTGGACTCAGGACAGGAGTAGAGGTCAATGATTTTTTCAAACTATTGAATGAGCATTGAGCAAAGTCATCCCAAAAAAATGGGACTCCTTTCTTTAATAATCTCATGAATCCTCTTGTGATCTCGGCATAATTTACGATAAATCTCCATAGAAAATTAGCTTTTCCTTGTATACTTTGAAGTTGAAAAATGGTTGACGGGGGAGGAAATTGAAGTATTTCCTCAACCTTGAAGGGATCTACCCTAATCCCTTGCATAGACACAATAAACCCCTACAACCAATTGGATGTGACCAAGAAAAAGCACTTGTTCATATTCAACAGGATTTTGTAAAAATGACACCGTTCAAATACTTGACGAATGTGAGAAGGATGATCAATTCTCTTGCGAGAATGAGTAGCTAGATCATCCAAGTATGCATCGATAATATTTTTGATGTCATGGAAGGCATATGACATGGCCCGCTGAAACATGGGTCCAGCATTTTTAAGGCCGAAAAGCATTTTTTTGTAAGAAAAGGTACCCCAGGGACAAATAAAGGTAGTCTTATGCTGATCTTCAGGATGGATAATAATTTGATTATATCCGAAAAAACCGTCCATGAAAGAGAAAATTTCATTTCCTGCACACTCATCGATAATATGATCTATGAATGGTGCGAGGTAATTATCTTTCAGACATGCTTTATTAAGATCTCTAAAATCAATGCAAACGTGAATTGCTCCTTGTTTTTTGTCCACCGGGACTGGATTTGAAACCATTCAGTTAAAGGAACAGGGAAAATGAATCCCGCCTTGAGCAGCTTCTCTACCTTAGCTTTGATAACTGCAGCCTTCCTAGGGTTGATCAGACGAAGCGTTTTCCTCACAGGCTTAGCATTCTCATAGATCTTGATCTCATGCTGGACAATAGATGGATCTATACCAGGAATTTCTTCATAAGACCAAGTGAACACATCCCTAAACTCTTGAAAGAGATCGGTGTAAATTTGAATCTCTTCAGGGGAACATTCAACTCCGATGAAAACATTCTTGATAACGTTGGGACTCCTGGAGATGTTCACTGGGATAGTCAGAGAAATCACAGCCATGTTCCCTTCAAAAAACACCTGTGCTGGTGCTAAAGGGTTCAGGACTGGGTGAACAGGACCAGAAGACTGAGGACTTGGGAAAACTTGACTCAACTTCATTCAAGTCTGGTAGAAAGTAAGAACGACGATGCAAATCATCCCACGGTCTATCTACACCAGTCATAGCTTCTAGGATAGCTTCTTTAGATGGAAGAGTGGTATCTAGGCAATCCTAGGTGGAAGAAGAACTAAGTGTCCAAGCCGGAGCCACATCGCCATCCAATTCCTTTGGTGAAAGAGAAACGAGAATGGATTCTGTAGAGTCAACAATGGAATTATAAGAAATCTCTGCTGCAGACATCGGAAATGCCATCCCACCCACTTGACCTTCTGCTAATGTGGAAGAAGGGGTAGGTAAGGTCCAAGGATCTAAAAAATAATGAGTTCGGAAGAACTCTCTTCAAATAGGAGCCCTGGAGGATGAAATTTCATTTATATGAATGGAAGGAGGTGGAATATCGAAAGTACCCATCAAAGAAGAATATATTCCAAAATCAAGATTCTCAATAGGTGGCTTTACATTATCCACCAAAGGGATAGTTGAGTCAGTAGATGTATTCTGGTCTACAAGAGAACAATCTAGTTGGTCAACTGTGACAATCCTCCCTTCATGAGGGAAACAAACAATATGAAACAAGGAGGACGCAATAGCATCCATCTCATAAATCCAGTTTCACCCCAACAGAAGGTTGTATTCCAAGCTTGCATCAACTATCTCAACCTTGATATTTACATCTTTCCCCCCAACACAGATGGGAAAAGCCGAGACAATACCATGCGGCCTGTGAGAATGACCATCAAACACAGTTAGAAGAGTGGCCGATGGAACAGCTGCAGGAGATCTTATTCATTTCTAGCATGTGAGAGACATCACACACATGGAAGCACTGTCATCAACAACTGTTCAAAATATAGTGAATCTTCGATACGACGATCTAATATGGAAAGCCATATGATGTGGGAGTCTCTTTTTAAATTTAGTCATATAAAATGTAATCATAAGAGAGTTTTTTGGATCAACAACCCCAATAGCAGTAATAAGAGCACTTCGCTAAGCTGGACAAGACTGGATCACCTCAAGAGCAGACACAGCACAAGGACTCTAGGCCAGATCTTCTATGACAGAGTAGTTTTAAGAAGCCTTGGAATTTGGATTAATTGTCGTTCACTTTGTAGATTCTTTCAGCATCCAAGGTATGGGCTCAACAGTTGGCTTTAGAATGTGAAGTGGTTCAGTAGTATCAGAAGTAACCTTAGCTTTTGAAGACTCAGCTGTACCATAATCACGAGATCGCGTAGCGATATCTACGTGAGCACTCATCATATATATGTTTGATGGAGTTTCCCCTTCCTGGGTGCCTCCAGAGGAAGACCCAGTATTTTGATTCGTACCAACAACTAATTGTTGTCCTTGGGGAAAAGGGTTTGTTAACACAGCCTGGGAACTGGAAGATCCCCGTTGAGCTAACAAGCGTTGTGCATCCTGAATTTTAGGAAAAAGGTGAGTAAGATGATCTCTAGTACATAACTTGCATATAAATTTCACTTTATTTTTATCCTTCTATCCTTCACCAACATGCTCGTTGGATTTATTTGCATTGCCCTTCCCATATTTTCCATTCTTTATATTATTATTTCATCCTTTCTTCTTCCCCTCATATTGTTGATTTCCTTTGGGGTTTGAAGTCTAGACAACATTTATCGACAAAGCTTGAGAAGAGGTTAGAAATGAAGGTACAACCTAACCCGAAGAAGGAGATTGTATGGAAAACTGCTACAATTGGTTAAGCAGGTTAGCTGCACCACTATCGATCGACCCAATAAGTCCATCACCATAAGGACCAAGTTTAGTTTTGGAAAAATCGAATTTGGAGTGAGGAGCATCAGCAAGATTTTATTGAGGACTCCAGACTGAGAATAAATTAGTTCTAATTATTGGTCCCTGAAAATAGCTTGTTCCTCGGAAAATACCCTTGACAGGGATACATCCTTCGAAATATCTGGCTAAAATGATTTCAAAAACCATTCTAGAAGGAATTCATTCGGAATGTAGGCTTTAATGAGCCACTTCCTTCTCCTCCATTCCTAAATATGATAAAAAATGTGGGTTGCCTTGTCCTGCCTAAAATTAGCCAAGATTTTAGTCCTGACATCAAAATGAATAGACAACTGAAAGTGATTTAAAAACATGGTAGCCAGATCTCCAAAAGTGGAAAAAATTTTCCCAGGTAACTCAATATACCAATTAGCTACATTTCTCGTCAAGGTGCGCTAAAATAATCTCAACCTAATAAAATCATTGATCAGGGAGTTTGATGAACACCAAAGATGAAAAGTGGTGATGTGATCTGCCGGATCCTCTCCATTCTTTCCTTCAAATTTTGGAATGTTTGAAGGTAGTTTGGTAGGGACTAGAGGCCACCCTGGACTATACCGAATTGGATCATTAGTCAATTTCAAGAAATCTGGCAAGTTTAACATTTCCATAAATGGTAAATGAGGAGGAGCCTGAGAATTCCATCCTTGATAGGATGAATTTCCCACATTCTGAAAAGAATACCCTGGATTTAATGAGGCACCAGGGTGCTAGAAAGAGTTTGTAGAAAAAATTGGGCCATAGGAAAACCCTTGTGACCTAGAATTCAGAGAAGGAACCACTCCCAACATAGAGTTACTATAAACCGGACCAGTTCCCCCCACTGAAGTAGTGAATGAAGAATAAACCCCCTGATAAGGGTTCCAAGCATTTGAAAAGGGAGAAAAATCCTGATAAGCACTAGATGAAGAGACAATAACATTCCCTTGGTGACCAGCAAGAAAATGATTCCCTACCCCTACTTCCGTAAAGATAGGGTTCCATCCTGTGAAGGTAGTAGAACTTTGACCTCCAGACCATGGATTAAAATTATGAGTCTGGGAAGTAAAAGGAAAAGATACTAAGGAAGGATTAGAGTAAGGAATATTTCCACTTCCAAAGGGGAACCCTTGAAAAGAAGCCGATCTGCTAGCCATAGACGAGATGGGTGTGGATGCAGTTGCAGTAGTAGAAAAGGAAAATGGAGGGATTCCATTAACGAACATTCCAAGACAAAAGGGACCATATTGAGAAGCCTGTGCTTGGGTATAACCGGAACCAAACACAGTAGAACTAGAAGCAATCGAAGATATAGCAATAGTGCCTTCTCCCTCAACTTTAGGAGGAGTCTAAATACTTGCAACACTCACAGTCGAAGTTGTGTTCCCAGTCATGGCCATTGAAAGGTGAGAATGTGATGGATAAGGAATCTTGGGTCTCTCGGACTCAGGTCTAATGTACTCAATGATAAATAGAGAATTAGAAGAAAGAGGAGACAAAAGTGATTTAAGAGATTGAGGTACTTCCCCTGCTTCTACTTCTGGAAACAAAACTCTTGAGGTGGGTGGAGTACTCCTCTCAGTACTAACACCAACACCAAGACTAGCTACAAAAATTTTCAGCCCTAATGGACAATCTCTCTCCGCTGCGTCAGATAACACTGGACGATAACTGCCTTCTAAATTTCTCCTACACCTTCTTGAAGAAGGCTCGACACTCGTGGGAGACAACCCATGAATCCATCTCGATCGATGAATCGATCGGTCAGCCACTTAAAAATATTTATGTAGAATCAAAAAGTATAAAGCTAAGCAAGCTAGGAGCAAAGAGAACTCACTACAAAATCCCTAAGATACAGCCAAGCAAACGACCTTCAAGTATTTCCACTCCAGGTGATTAGGACTGGACACCAAAATACAGGAAAGCAAAAAATAGGACCTCTCAAAAGCAGTCTGGGGTAATTATGACCCAAATCCACTAGCGAAGGTAATAGAGGCAGTTATGCTGACCTCCTAACAACAGCCTTTTCCAGTGCAAGTACCCAAGCTTCGCAAGGGCACCCTCTAGAAGTACTGCTGGAAGTGATACAAGTTCTGCCTCAGGTACCACGGGTATTCCCCCCCACAGTCACCTATGTGATACCTAGGATGGGAAACTAAGGGCACCAATCCGTATCAACAGCTGGGCGGAACGGTCTTAGGTCAAGATTCCGCAAATCATAGAGGGGGTATCTCTCTTCTCCACTTGCACTTTCCCTCGCGCTTGACTCTTTGGAGGAGAGGTTTCCCAGTCCACCTAATGGTGTTGTATTTCACTCATTAATAAACTTCTATGTTTCAAAATTTGAGCATCCTTGAAGAGTTAACTCTCCGCTCACCTAATCCAAGGCCCTACAACCTAGCTAGTTGATGTATGACACTTAAAAAATAAATTGCTAGTTGTTTTTAATTTATATCGCTTATTTTAATTGGCTATTATTTTATGTCAAGGGTGTATGGAAGTGAAACCAATATTTTCTGTATGAAGCAAAAAGAAACCAATGAAAACCAAACTATATGAAAATTCCCTAATTGCCTTTCGATGAAGAGTGATTTCTACACAGGTTCTACAAGACTATATATTTTACTTTTCTTTTCAAATAATCAGACTTCACACACAAAAAATTATGAAAAAGACTAAAAATGCTTATGTGCACCTAATGAAAATTACTAATGGCATGTAAATTATAAGATGCAAGACCTAAGAAAGCAGAGAGAAATCTCTAATGATACCAAGGTTCAATCACTTTTTGGCAGTCCACCAGTCAAATTCCAAATCAAAAGCACAAGGTATAAAAATGCCAAAAATTAGACTTAATATAACAAAATGAAATCAAAAGAAGACTCCCTTCCTATTCAAGTCAAGAACTGCAGAATAAATATTTCAACAAGGCTTCAAAAAAGATGAGAAGAAACCATAAATCAAAATAGAAGCAATGGGAAACAAAAATGTTTTTTGGCTTTTGAGTTTTATGAAGAAAAGAGACTTCAAAAAAAAAAAAAAAAAAAACTATCAAATTACTGAGCCAAACCAACTTTTAATTTCGAGAAAAAATTCAACAAGATGCTCTAAGCCAACCATGCTACTCTCGTATCAGGACTTGTATGAGAAAGAGGAAGACAAGAAACTCAACCAATCAACTTAGCACAATAGTGTAAACTTGCAGCAAACTCAAACTCCAAAGAATCAAAAGAGACTCTTCGAAAACTGCAATAAGACTTGGTCAATGAAACCAAGAAAACCAAATGCAAAAAGAGGCAAAAATCAAGATGCAAAGAAACTCATAAAGTTAGGAAAGAGAAAATGAGCAAAAGCTCTTTGTCCTGAATACTTAGAACAACCAAGAATCTTCAAAAAAAGACCTTGGTGCTCAAGCTAGAATTACAAGCACAATAAACTAAGATTTCACCAAATGATATGGTATTCAAACAACCAAGAGAGAAACAAGTATTAAACCACTTTAAACATAGTCCAGAGACTTCAAAGATATCACAGGGACAAGTCTCCACAGGCAGACAAGACCAAAAAAGCTTAAAACCAAAGATTTCAAAATTTACCCAAACATACGCGCTTTAGTAGTTTTACAACTAGCGTGCATACGCGACTGTTGCAAAGGTAACTCGCATATACGCGGCTTCCTTTACACAAAATAGTGTATATATGCGACTGTGCAGAAGAAAAACTGTGTATGACAAGGTAAATAAGAAAAAATAAAAAAGGTCAAGCCTGATCAAGAGACCAGGCCTTCAGTCTGACTCGTAAAAGATTTATTGAACTGAAAAAAAATGATTAAAACTATTGGAAACCTTCAAGACATATGAAAAAACCCAAAGGGAAATCACAAAAGTGTGATCCCCAGTGGAGTCACCATTTATGTTTCAGGAAATAAATCCCTAAAGGTTTTTAGGTTGGCAACCTTCACAGATCAGGGGCATACCATTCAAGAAGGACTCACTTAACCTATCTTTTATGCTGAAAAATAGATTTAATCAATTGCGGAACTTACCCGAAATTCCTACGTTTGATGTAGATCCCGCAGGGTTCAAACCCCCAACAAATCCTCGTGCTTCGTAACCTATAAATCAAGAAAAAACGAACACGAAACACTAGTTGTACAACATATATTGTTCCTAAATGTCAGTATAATCCATATATAATATTATATAAGAAATACTAAATGTTTAACTAACAATATTTACACATATATAAACACGTGAATATTCAGGAACAAGATAGTACATCTTATTATAAATGGCATGTACAAGAATAGAAATTGGAGAGATCACCTGAATCCTTCCATGACCTTCGAGTAGACCTTCCTCTAGATCCGTCCAGCGCTCACCTAGCTAGGATTCTTCCAAGATGTGTGCACACGAGATGTCATATAAGATGATGATCATCTTCAAGGAAACAAGGGTTTCTTGAATATACTTGGGAAGTGCAGGAGGCATGGGAACATCAAACTTGAAATAGGGATCCAACAGAGTATAATATCTATAATTTTCTCTCTCCCTTAGGCCATACACATGAGGGGCTTTTATACTCCCTCAAAGTAGTTTCATCAGTTGGAAACAGTTGGGTCATGGGCTGGGTTGGTTGAATTACAGGAATAACCATCACCCTGCCATGAAAATAAGGAATTTATATATTTTTTAATGATTTAAATGTCATACACAGAAAAGTATGGACGGAATTGCGTATATACGCAGAGAAGTCTAGGCATAACCGTGTATGGGAATTTTAACATTGTTTTTTATGAATTTGTTCAAGTCTGGAAGGAAAGGGTGCCTAGGGCCAAAGAGTCAAACATTATTCACATGAGGGTCAAAAATGATGCTATAATAGTGGGGTTGTCCAGTTCAGTGTTCGGTCAGTTCCGGATTTCCAGTGTCAGTGTGAGGTAATCCTCACTAGTTTTCTGTCAGTTAGATTCTCTGTGGGTAGCCATATTTAGGCATCCAGTTGTATTCATAAATTTCTGCTTAATAATATCAAACCCTCATCTCTTGCACCGGTTTCCCCGCATTGGGTTTTTACGGGGACTTAGTCCAAAAATAACGCTGTAATGTGTGTCTATTTTCTTGCTCAAATCTTGTTTCCACATTTAATTTCCGCAGTTTATTTAGTGAAGGTTGCAGTGTATTTGCTTCAGTTTTTACTTGTAGAAAAAGGTAAATAACTTGCATGATTAATCAAGTAGGATAATATCATTTTGCTACAATAGGGATTCCAGGTTTATAAATTTCCACATGGTATCAGAGCTTGTATAGCAGTGCAGGAGAAGCAAATGAGCAGAACAGAAAAACTTAGCGTTGAAGAAGAAGAGGGAGTTCGAACATCTTCGCAGGCAGCAGATCGAAACCCCAAGGGATTGTGAACTCCAAGCCAGGAGGGCAAGATTTGCAAGGGAATCTCTCTCTGAGTGAGTTGACAGAGGTATGATTTCCAGTTTGCCATTTGTCAGCAGCAGAGGGAGCAGCACAGCAGCAGCTACAACGTAGAGTGTTTTTTTTGGTGGAACGCAGTTTTTTCTGCAACATTTTGCTGGGCAGGAAAGCGCCAGAAGGAAGAAGGATACACTTTTGAGGTAATTTTCTTCCTTAGTGAATTCCAAGCTAAAGGATTCTAATTTGCTGTTGCTGAGCAACAATGTTGAGGAGCAGATCTGGTAACTCCAGCAGGGAGTACGTAGGCCAGCCTAGCAGCTACTCATAGGAGAGAGAGGGAGCAATTCAACAGTTTTCAGTCGGCAGAGATGGAAACAAATAGGTTGAGAGATCAAGATCGGTTGAATGGTGGATCCAATTACCTGATCTGGCATGCAAGGATCACGTGTTTGTTAGATGAGCATGATCTCAAGGCCTTTATCGAGAATGTGATAGATGTCCCCGTTGATGCAGATCCACTGAAGGCCTACAAGAAGAATATGGCAAAGGCTAAGCGGTTGATCCTTGACGGAGTGAGGGATCATGTAGTATGTCACATCGTTAGCAAACGGACTGCCAAGGATATATGGGATGCCTTAACAATGTTGTATCAAGGATCTTCCAAGCAGCAAAAGATGTACTTGCTGGAGAAGATGAGATCGTTGAGGATGTAGAAGGGTGAATGCATTGATCTGTTCCTTGCAAAGCTTCAAGAAACTAGAGATCAGTTGGCAGCTGTCGAAGCAACACCTCAGGCCACCAAGATGGTGAGATTGGCTCTAAATTCTGTATTAGATGAATGGCAAGTCTTTTTCCAGAGCATTCTGGGCAGAGAAAGATTGCTTGATTGGTAACATATGTGGGCCGCTCTTCAATAGGAAGAGATGAGGAGAGACATGATCAAGTGCAAACTTGGTGGCAACAACAACAGGGGTCGAATACCAAGGAGGAGGATGAGAAAGCAACCCTTGCATCTCAGGGGCAGTAGGAGCAGCAGAGGCGGAAAAATGACATCTCAAAGATAAAGTGTTTCCGGTATGGTGAAATGGGTCACTATGCTACACAGTGTCCTCTCAAGAAGAAGAACAAGGATGAGAAACATGATCCGCAGGCTGCAACTACAAGTATCGAGGAGGAGTTTGCCATGATTGCCCACATATCTCGAGGGGAGAATTGGGGTGATCTAGAACTGTAGTCCCAGAGAATCGCAGTTGGGTAGGATCCTTGAGGAGTCCACCTCATGGATCATTACCTTGCCACGGGAACCCAAATCAGCAGTAGCAGGATGGACCAGTGTTAGGTGGTGCAGAGGAGTGTCGAAGTGACAACACAATGGCTAGAGAGCGTCTGAGTCTGAGCAACGCAGAGTAGAGTTGGTAGCAGTGCAGAGTCAGCAGCAACATAATGGCTTTAGAGGGTCAACAGAGAGACTAGCACCATTCAGATCTTCAGTATCAGATGCATCATGTTGAACACTTAGTTCAGCATTTGGATGTTTTTCTGTTGCATCAGGCAGCAAATTTTAAGTGCAGTGATAGTTGGCAGTAGTACGTGTTGATTTCTATAGCATCGGAAAGTGTTCTAAGTCTCATTTTTTGGTAGAGAGGCTTGGACATCAGTTATCCATAGAACCCATAAATCGTTTGTGGAAATTCCACTCAAATATGACTTTATTAAAATAATTAATTATTTTAATGCAAACCCTAAGTTTAAACTTAGGGAAATTAAATAATTAAAGGGTACTAATAGAGCAGAGTGTGAATCTTCTAGAAAACGAATATCAAGTCATCTTTTAATCTGAGCCATTGATTAACGATATAATCTTGGTCGTTGATTCATCAGCGAGAAGACTATAAGAAGAGACTTGAGGGCCATTTGGAAATCAAGCTGGGAACACTCTTAGTACCTAAAGGAAATCGATTCTGAAGCAAGAGAATTCGATTTCAGTGTGTGAGACTGTAGAGGCAAGGTTGCAGAAGCAGGAGGAGGAGGGAGGTGTTAGTTATTGGGAAGCAGAAATCAGGAGGATGAAGGAAAGGGTGACTTGATCAGCAGCAAGAACCCCTCCACTCAGAATTGTTGAGAATTTGTAAGGCTAGTGATTAACTCAAAATATCTTCTTGATAATTACTTGTGAGCTTGCTTATGTATTCTCTTATTTCACTTAGTTAATCTTTCATCAAGTCAATTATCAAAGTACTTAGTCAAATGTAGAAAGAGAATAATTTTCACTTGTAACTGAACATCTTGAAATGTAGTTAGGAAGGTGATTTACCTTCCTCACTTTCTATCACTGTCTTGACTTGGACAAATTCTTTCCTCAAATACTTTAACTTTAGAGATGTTCTTACTGTACCCTTCCTACACATTTCGCAATTTGTAGACTTCAGTCACTTCCGCAATCTGTACCTTCAATTACCTTCAGTGATTTCTGCAATCTATACCTTCAGTTACCTTCAGTCACCTTCATTGATTTCCGCAGTCTATTCTTTCAATCCGCATTCTATTCTTCTCCTTAGATCTGCTCCTTTTAACGTTGTACAATCTCAGATTCATCTGTAATCCTTGTCTTCAAGTGATCCATAGAGCAGCTATATATGAGAGTATGTTTCCTGCTCTTCAAGCCGACTCACCAAATTGTCTTTAGGCCAACTTGTCCATAGTTTGTATGTCGACATAACTAATACTTTATGAGGTGTTTATTCCAGCATGTTGGAGGTTGTCTATGCTTGACTTTCAATGTCTTTTAGAGCTTGTCTCCCATCTTCTTTGAGGACTGTTTGTGAGCTTTGTTACAAGGTCTTTGGAGCATATTAAATCCTTCATGTCTATATGACCCTTAAATATATTTATTCCTAGATTTCATAAACCTAATAGACATCAAGAAGAACTCTATCTACATAATAAAAGCTTGCTCATGAAATCCATGAAGCAAGTACACCAAAAATGCATTTTATTATCTTTGACATCTTCTTTGAATAAATATATAATTACATTGTCAACATGAAGACCGACCTAGTTACACTTTTCAACACTCCCTCTTAACTAGGGAGGTATTCATACAAGTACATAGTTACATTCAAACTGAAGAATCTCATAAGAAAAATCGGATTGGTAATCGCATCTGTATAGCATTATTTCAACCAGCATTGTACTAGTGCAAGGCCTTGACTAACAACCCCATCTCTTCAATGAGACAATGGGCTTCAATGCTGGCGAGACACATGACTTATAGACACCTTCGTCATTGTCTCTCCAAGGTACATACTCCACCCAGGTGTTCCCAAAGTATGACCTTCCTGGACTATTCTTCTCTTGGGTAGCTAGCCCTTAAAGAATATCGGTCCCCGACTACTCTTATCTTGAATGCCCTATCACATTCTCAAAGAGTATCGAATGCCAGATGATTACCCAATCCTCCATTCTATCTTCCCAAGACCAGAATGATGTGTCTATCTCTCCCTCCCAGGGAGGACCTTATTCCACGAGGGAATGTACTCATTCTTACACAAAGAATGTACCTAGGCTCATCCTTAGGAATTACCAAGATTCTTCCAAGTAAGACACTTACCATCAGGCTTCCTCTTAATCAGGGACCTCCAGCAACAATGGCGAGACACCCATCTGCTCATGAATAATTCCTGTTCTCGATGTCATGCATTTCGATATTGAGGAATCTCCAACTTTTAGCTTCATAGGGCATAGATCATCCATCACTTCCATCCTGAGACATGTCAGCTATTAGAGTGATTCATCAGACTTCCTTTATCTGGTCCATTGTTATATCATGTTGCTTTCCTTCGAATCATTTCCAAGGATCATACATCCTTTCTCATGATTAGCAACCCTGCACAGATTCATCCAAATAAACATATTCATATTAACTTTTAGAACGGAAGTTACATTAGTGATGATCTTTCACCATGACATCTTCTTGTAGGCATCGGCTTCCATCATATAGATTGACACATCTCCTAATGATATGCTTTTTTCCAAAGGTCTTCTTCTTTACCAGTGTTATCACCCTTGTAATTCTTAGGTCGTGGAATTTTGGTTTATAGTTAAAGAAAATTAGGGGTAACCAAGAACCTCTTTTAGAATTCAGGATCTAGCCTTCTTGAGTTCTGGAGAGGGATCTCTCCTTAAGATTTAACTTTGTTTTGTAATGGATTTTAGGCTAGCTATGAGTGGACAATTTGGTTTGATTTTTTGAATGTTGGTAGGAATAAAGGACTACAAAGGGAACCATAGAAAGATCTACCTAACCATTGGGCAATGGAGTCAAATTTATAGCAAACAAGACTAGAAAACTAAGGTCAAAAGAACAAATATACTAAGGGCAAGATAGATGATCTTCAGAGGGTTTAAAAAAGGCTATTTTGATGAAGTGGTATGATCTGGACTAAGGGCAGTTAAGAATCCTTCGATCACAGAAAAGGAAGAGGGAAATTGAGGTCAAACGAGACTAAAGAGCAATTAAGAATTCTAAAGTCTAGAAATCAGCAAAAAACATAAACATGAAAACTAGTAAAAACATAGAGCTTTTTACACTGATTCTGTAATACCTTTCCTAGTTATTCATTTAAGATAGAAAATAACACAAGATGTATGAATGAAACTTAAAGAAATAAACAATGAAAACTGGAACATACAATACTCATTTGATCAACACGAGGATCATTAGTTATGATGTCTATTTGCTTCAGTTTCCAGCCTGCTGCTTCAACTTAACTCACATAAAATCCCAATGTTTCAACAAAAAAGTCTATAGTAGTCTTGATAATTTTATTCCACACAAAATACTTCAAAGAGTGAAGTATTTATACAAATTCTAAACTAAAATATCTTGAAAAATATCAAGATTGGTTTACAAAATATCTCAAAGTGTTTTACATAAATAGAACTTAATTAAAGGACACTCAAAACTAATGCATCTATTTGGCACTATTTTTGATGGATAGGTGATGACAAAGAGGAGAATTCAAATTTGATCCAACTCTTAGTTGATGATGAGGCATCCAAGTCACTAACTGTTTCCTTTCTTTGTACATTCTGCTCCAGCAATTCTGCAAACTTGGGGTCCAATGATACCTTTGTATTTCTCAATCCGAAATAGATATGTAAAAAGTGAAAGCAGTTATTGTAGATTAATATGTTGGTGAGATAAACCTCTTTCAGTTTCCTAAAATTCCTCTCCAGCTGTTCACAATAGGCTCTGCAAAAACATGTGTAAAACAGAGTTTTACAGAGTCTGAAAAATAGCCTGTAAAGATGTGCATGTATCTCTCATTCTGAAATAATTGTGCAAAAAGTGAGATAGGTTTTTGTAGATGGGTCTCTTAGGAACAAAAACCTCCTTTAGTTTTGTAAGATGTATTTCTAATTGGCCACTATCTTCTCTGAAATATGATGACTTAACAGGAATTTTCTGCAAAGAGATCTTTCAAATATTGTTTAATATTTCCCAATTCATAATGGCTGTTAGAAAAGTGAAAAAGGTTTTCGTAGTTAGACACTTTAAGAACATAAACCTCCTTCAGCTTTGCAAAATTCATCTTGGATTGGTCACAATAGTTTCTGCAAAACAATGACTTATACATGAAATTTCTGCAAAAATGTTCCTTCTTGTTATGTTTTCATCTTTTCACCTTTTTGTTCTTTTAACTGTTTTACTTTCACTTTTGATAAACTTCATTGTTGGTGAAAGTATTTTCATCTCTTTTTTACCATTTACTGCCTTTGTATTTACTTTTACTGTTTACCTTTGACTGCTCTGTAACTTCGTTTTAACTTTCACTTTGACTTTTACCTGATACGCTTTAACCACTGATACTCTTTTTTGCTATTATGTTTTCACTGTCATTATGAATTCTGATTTCACTGTTACCATTCACTGTGCAAATTTCATCATTTTGATCTCTCTCTGACTTGATTTTATTTTTTCTTTGTATACAAACTGTTTGTTGAATGAAGCTTTTGATTTAAGATTTGAGAATTTGGAGCAAACAATTTTGTCAACTAGTATTGAAACTGTTGGCCCAAATCCATATTTTGATGATAACCTGCAAAAATCAAACAATTTTTTAATGAAATCTAGGTCTGCAGGGAGGTGTTTGAAGGTTTTTTGAAAGTCCTGTGGAATGGGATCTGTTTGTGGAGGTTTTAACTCTGTTTTTTAGGCATTATTAGGCTTACTTCTGCAAGTTTAAACAGTTTGCAGGAGTATTTCACTTTAACAGAAGGAATTTTGAGCAATTCTTGGGAAAAGATAGTTTCAATGGGTATTTTAGTGCTCAATTAGGAATCTGAGGATTGATACTTGGATAAGACAGAAAACAAGGGTTTTCTGAATGATTGAGATTGTAAAAAGTGATTTTTCAGGAAATTTGTAGGTTTTAAAACCTTTTCAAGTTGTGGAATTGATGTTTTAGGGGTTTTAAACAGAGGATTTGTCTTTCGAAGAAGCTTTCATGAATACAGTGAATTATGGGGAAAATTTGCTAGGGTTTGCCCTGATTTTGAAGCTCAGTTGGTTTAATTTCATATTAATTCATTCAACTGAAAGTTTTAAACTGTAATTTTGCAGGTTGAAATGTCGAAAAATACCTCGGCTTCAGGTACTTTTACAGTCAGGAGGGTTTATGGCTGGCTTTGTTTGAATTTGAGCTTTAAGGTTAATTGTTGCAGTCGAAGGAGTGTACTCTGGCTTTTGAAACAGGAACTCTGCAGTCAAACAGAGTTCTGGATAGGAATTAAATGCTTAAAAACTTAGGGATATAAGCTCGAAAGAATGGGCAAAGAAGATTTCTTTATGGTTGAACAACACATATAACGTTAATAAGACTTATAACCAAGTTTTAAATCTTTGCTACAATCTTATAAACATATTAAATTGCGGGTTTAATGACTGGTGGGAACTCTTTTAGATTTTTTAAATGCGGAAAACCAGCGATGGTTTTCGCGTTGGCATCAGGTTATAAGTGGTATCAAGCCAATTGAACGCGATTGAATGAAAATAGGACATGTTGTATTGGGCGGTATTATAAAACAACTTTTATTGCGAAATTTTTGACACACTTCGCCCGATCACTTATGCTGTGCGATATTGGCTCTGCATCGTCGGATCTGACTCCGCGATGCGAACGGTGGAGATTTAATTTAAAGTTGCGGAGTAAGCGCAGTGGGGCTGGGGCTTTTAACGTGACCCGTAGATATGGTAAGTGGAGATCTACGGTTGTATTTCAACCCGATGACAATGGTGGGGACGGGGGAAGAATTTATCGGATTGTATTTGGGTCGTAAGATTTTAAAAAGGTGTTGACGATCGAACGAATATTATTCAACGCGATGGGGGAAGGATGGGAATGAAATACGGTTATCACGTTTGATGAGAATTGTTAGATTTCAAATGGAATGATGATCGGATGGTTGTAATGTGATGCGACAGGGAAAGATGGGGCCTGGGGATTGATTTTATTGCGTTCATTCTAAATCGTAGGATCAATGGGTTAGGAAGATCGGAAGGCTGAGATTAAACCCGAGGGTGAGGAGGGATTTGTTAAGGTTTGTGTATAAACAGACTTTATACATTGAATAAAGTGGACGGGGAGGGGCTTATGAAAGTTTAACCAAGGTTAGGACTTTGGTAAAGGGGTATGTATCGGGAAAAAATGATAGGTTATGGTTTTACCCTTGGGTTAAGGGTAATTGGGAAAGGGAAAAAATGATGTTAACAATGGTAAAGGAGTTCTTGAAGTTTAGCTTAAATTAAACTTCGGGATTCACATTTTTTGTTTTAAACATATATGAACTATGTTTAAAGATTTTCTTTATATTTTTATTATATAGTTAATTAAACTAAATAGGCTTACTAACCATAAGAGGGCGAGATATTTAAATAAAGTTATTTTTAACCAAAGGGGATTTATTTTGGGTATTATTAAAACATGTGGGGATAATAAACTTTGGCTAAAGTTATAAATAATGGGTTTTTGGGGCTATTTAATAAAAGGGAGTTATATTAATATGAGAAGGTTATTTTTCTAAGGAATTAGTAAATAAGTTAGAGTTAATATGACAAGGGGAAAATGTATACTCAAAGCACATTAATATAACTAAGAAAAGTGAAGTTTAAAGACAAGTTTAAATTATAATAACTTCATCACTTCAACTTAGGATAAAATGTCATTTTGAGGGTTTTATGCTTTCATGAAACGTGGAAAATTAATCAATTGGGGATTAGAATATCATTAAGTAAAAATGAGGTTTTTACTTATAATTTTTCAGGGAAATGAATGCATGAATGGAAAATGATGTGATTTTTGGGATTAATGTAGACATTTAACATTTTCAACTAATCAGCCATAGAGCCTTGGGTCCGGTCCCAACAGAAATCAAGGAAATGCCTTGAGCCTTTCTGACTGATAGTTTAGAATGAGAAATGGATATGGGGAAGGGAAGTTAGTTATTTGCAGCCTTAGTGAATAATATTTACAGTGATGCGTCTCACTTTCTTCTACCTACCCAATTTTAACTGCTAACATTTTTTCTTCCATTTTGATTAGGTGTATTTGAGTTAGCAACCTTTACAACATTTATTCTTTCTGAAAGCAATAAAACTATCTAATTCTACACTTATTTCATCCAGGAATCCAGATTAAACTGTTGGATTCACTTATTCTCTACCTAACTACTGAATTGTCATAATTAAACTGTATGACAATTCTTTATTCTCTATCTACAACATGTAAAATTGAAACATGACAAGTTAAGATTAAATTGTTCAACTCATCATGGATTATGGCATTTATTGACACTCTGCCATAATCAAATGCAAAAAGTTAAAGTAGTGGCATTTAGGCTTGCACACTTTCATGTTTTATTCATCTTTTTTCTTTTCGGGTATATCATTTTTCTAAGTCCTTTGATTTTTCTTTTAGGACTTTCACCCTCTTTTTTATTTTTGATTTTTTGATTTTTTTACAAAATATGGGAAAATAACTTGCAGAAAGCAAAGTTTGTACATATTTGCACAACTATCATCAGTCAAGTCAAAATTATGAATCCTATATTTATAGGTTGCTAACAACCAGACTTCCATCAGAGTCTACATATCTTCCCAGGAGATCTCCTAGTCACATCTTCTTGTCTTTCGAATGATAGCAGCCTTTTGATATGGTTGCATGTCATGATCTTTTCCCCTCTACACATTCTTTATTCCCAGGAACTTATAACCTTTCTGGTTACTAGTTCATATACAACCACCTCATATTTCATAAGGACATATTATGTTGATTTCATCTGTCCGTGCACTAAGAGATACTTCTCCATAGATCATACTTTTAAATACATAAGTTCATTACCTGCAACCATATAGCATGACATCACAACATCCAATGTCAACATATATATACATACCTCATACCTTTTTCCCTTGAGTCATCTTGTAGCAATTTTTAGGAATGAATAGCTTCATTCCCTTGGCTTGTTTTATCAATATGTCCTCACATCCCAGAAGTATGTTTCTATGATGACCCTTGCTCTTGATGACTACTTTCTTAAAGTTTGTCAAAGAGGTTTTTCTCAGAGCTGATTCATCAGGAGCTCTTGCCATGCTTAGATCAAAATGCTACATTGCTTCCTATCATATAACCAACATAAGTCAATTCCTTATTCATAAGTTTGTGTGATTTTTCTTGAATCTTCTTTTCTTTCTCCTATTGAGATTGTCCCTTTAGGACCAACTTTCTTGTAGTGTCCATAAGTCTTCCACTTTTCCTAAACTTTCTTTTTCCTTCTACAAATGTTGATTCTTTAGACTTTTTATCCTTCAACATTTTTGCCCTTGATTGTCTTTTTCCATCTAGCGTGGAGACCACAAGTTGAGTGAGGTAAATTTTCTTGTCTATTTGTTATGTTGTCCATCTTATCATCTTTTCCAGATCTCGCAATTGAGATCTTATGAAGATATCCCTTCATCCTTTGATACGTCAATTTTGTGTAAATTTGTTCCAAGTGACATAACCTTATTTATTGCATAGAATAGTTCTTTCAGCTTTACCATATACTCTCTTGATGTCTCCAATCCTTCATAGACTTTTCATGACTTTGCTTTCTTCGAGGACTGTGACTATCCTCCTTATGCAAGGATTCTTGGTAACCCAATCAGATTATAGATCTCCCTGCAAAAACAAAGTCATTTAACCAAATTTGATTATAGAATGAAAGATACTTACTTGATAAGTGAAGATAAAGTCTTCAACTTGATATTCTTCGATGGCGGTGGAGAAAAGATGTGTTAGTGCTTTCTTTTTGAATGATCTTCTTCAAGGGTAAGGAAAGTCTTATTTTCTGCACTCTAATACTTAACACAGATTAGCACCGAACAACACTAATCCTAAAACAGCCTCAGACTTTTGTGATTGCCTGAATTTTATTACAGAATAGGCTTCGAGATTATAATGAGCCTTCCTCGCACTTTCTTGAACTAAGATTTTCGTTTAATACTCCTGTTCCTTCGAATTTGTTGTCCGCACTTCAAATTTCAGACTTTACCTTAAATTTCAGACTTGTTCTCAACAATAAACATAATCCTTTTCGCATTTTTGTCTCCCTTTAACGCAGCCTTAATATCACTGAAACTTGCTTAGACTTATCCGAAGTTGTCGTCATCAAATTGTTGAGAGTTTGTATTACTGAAATTGCATCGAACTTGTATCAATACCACCGAGCTTGTATCTCTGCAATAGCAACCAACTCCTCCTTTGTAAAAGCACCAAACTTCTTCTCTCTAAAGTTGATCTCAAACAGTAACGTTTCTTTAATTCCAAAATCTTCTCAATAAGGTGATCTTCTTTTCCCATAGCTCTGATTCCATGTTGAGAATTTGTAAGGCTAGTGATTAACTCAAATTATCTTCTTGATAATTACTTGTGAGCTTGCCTATGTATTCTCTTATTTCACTTAGTTAATCTTTCATCAAGTCAACTATCAAAGTACATAGTCAAATGTAGAGACAAAATAATTTTCACTTGTAACTGAACATCTTGAAATGTAGTTAGGAAGGTAAATCTCTGATTTATCTTCCTCACTTTCTATCACTGTCTTGACTTTGACAAATTCTTTCCTCAGATACTTTAGCTTTAGAGATATTCTTACTGTACCCTTCCTACACATTTCGCAATTTGTAGCCTTCAGTGACTTCCGCAATATGTACCTTCAATTACCTTCAGTCATTTCCACAATCTATAGCTTCAGTCACCTTCAGTCATTTCCGCAGTCTATTCCTTCAATCCGCATTCTATTCTTCTCCTTAGATCTGCTCCTTTTAACGCTATACAATCTCAGATTCATCCGCAATCCTTGTCTTCAAGTGATCTGTAGAGTAGCTATATATAAGAGTATGTTACCTGCCCTTCAAGCCGACTCACCAAATTGTCTTTAGGCCAACTTGTCCATAGTTTGTATGTCGACATAACTAATACTTTATGAGGTGTTTATTCCAGCATGTTGGAGGCTGTCTATGCTTGACTTTCAATGTCTTTTAGAGCTTGTCTCCCATTTTCTTTGAGGACTGTTTGTGAGCTTTGTTAAAAAGTCTTTGGAGCATACTAAATCCTTCATGACTATATGACCCTTAAATATATTTATTCCTAGATGTCATAAACTTAATAGACATCAAGAAGAAGTCTATCTACATAATAAAAGCTTGCTCATGAAACCCATGAAGCAAGTACACCAAAAATGCATTTTATTATCTTTGACATCTTCTTTGAATAAATATATAATTACATTGTCAACATGAAGACCGACCTAGTTACACTTTTCAACAAGAATCACACAGTCCAGGGAGAGATTGCGCAGAGCTTACGCTGGATGACACAGAGGGTGAAGGAGATCACCTCGAGGGTCTGAAATTCGTCTGGAAGATCCAGAAAATTCAGCCAGGTGTTTGCAAATTTTTCTCTGCTCTTCAGACTCCTGTAAATGTACTTTCCATTTCTGAAGATGAATATAAAACCCTCATCTGCTGCACCGGTTTTCCCACATTGGGTTTTTCTGGGGACAATTGTCCAAAAATAACTGTGTTCAGTGGTTGTTTCTATTGTGCTACTTGTGTAAATTATCTTTCTGTTCTTATGCTCTTAATGATAGTGAATATCTACAAATGTGTTTATTTCAGAATTTACTAAAGCATCTCTAAATAACTTATCTCATAAGTAGGAGAAATAAACCAAGTATTGCAGAAATATTTTCCTCTTGAAAATTTCACATGGCATCAGAGCAAAGGGCTAAAAACAAAAAGGGAGGATTTGCCATGGACCAAAGTTCCATCATCCGAAAGGGTTCATGCAGTCAAAGGGACTCACGCAGTCCTCCAGAGCACGCAGAAATGCAGAGAGAACACGACATGAAAGTGCTAGAATCCAGACTAGAGGAGGATCTTGCTTGTGTGTTGAGCACAACTCCTCCAAGTGTTTGGTATATTGACAGTGGAGCATGTGCTCATATGACGGGGGTTCGAGAATGTTTTTCGAGCTACCAAGAAGAACAGATGAATTTCCAGATAATTATGGGAAATAAGGCAAAATGTACCCCCATCGGGAGAGGTACCGTAACATTTCAAACCGAGGATGGCAACAAGATTCGAGCCACGAATGTTTTGCATGTACTAAGGTTGGGGATGAATTTACTCTCAGTTTCTCAACTTTAGAACAAGGGCTATGATGTATACTTTATTCGAGATAAGGTGTATGTCAAACACTCTAACTGGAGCAAAATGGCACAAATCGGAGTAAGGAGTCACAAGTTGTATAAGCTCCAGCTTGAATCTCCCGTGGCCCTGATCGATAGTACAGAGGACAGAGATTTGAATGAATTATGGCACAGAAGGATGGGACATCTACATCAGGGAGCCTTGGGGATTCTCAACAATACCATCATAGGGGCTCCTGAACTCGGCACGAAGAAAGACGAAGTTTGCAGGGGATGCGTACTAGGGAAGTACACTAAGGCAACATTTCCAAAAAGCAGCAACAGAACCAAAGGTGTATTAGAGTTAATACACTCTGACATTTGCAGTCCAATGTCCACAACTGCTCTCAGTGGGGCAAAGTACTTTACCTTCATTGATGATCATTCCAGGAAAACTTGGATCTATTTTTTGAAAACCAAAGATGAAGTCTTTGATCGGTTTAAAGATTTCAAAGCATTGGTGGAGAACTCTACAAGAAAGAAGATCAAGAAGTTGCGGTCAAATGACGGTGGAGAATATATCGATAAAGGCTTCACAAATTTTTGTGCAAAGGAAGGCATCAAGAGAGAATGGACAACTACATACAATCCATAGCAAAATGGAGTTGCAGAACGGAAGAATCGGCTCATAATAGAAGCTGCAAGGGCAATGTTGTACGACCAAGATATGCCCAAATTCTTATGGGCAAAGGCAAAGTCTGGCAGCAGAAAGGGCAAATCTTCCTAGGACAAGGAAGATACACGATAGAAATCCAGAAGAGATTTCAGATGGAAGACTGTAGATCGATGGCCACGCCAATGATTACTAACTGGAAGAAGATAGACACATCGGAGGATGATGAGGTTGATCCCACATTGTATAGACAACTCATCAGATCATTGATGTATCTGGTCAATACGAGACCAAACATCTATTATGTAGTGAATATCCTCAGTCAGTTCATGGTGGAACCAAGGAGGGCTCACTGGGCAACAACCAAACATGTTCTCAGATACTTGAGAGGGACAGTCGAGTATGGGCTAAAGTACACCAAGGGTAATGAGATCCAGTTGAGTGGGTTCACAGATGTAGACTGGGCTGGAAGCACAGTAGATCAGAAAAGTACCAGTGGGTAATGTTTCAGTCTTGGATCAGGAATGACCTCTTGGTGCAGCAGGAAACAAAAGTCCGTAGCATTGAGCTCAGCCGAGGCAGAGTACATGGTAGCAAGCACAGCTTCGTGCGAGGCCATATGGCTTCGCAAATTGCTCTTGAACCTACTCAAGAAGCAGATAGAACCGACCAGGATTATGTGCGATAATCAGAGCTGCATTAAGCTCTCTGAAAATCCTATGTTTCATGACCGGTCGAAACACATTGACATTCGGTGTCACTATATCGGGGGGTATGTCCAGAGGGGAGCAGTACAGTTGCAATACACTTCTGCAGGAGAACAAGTGGCAGATATCCTCACAAAGGCTCTAAGTACGATCAAGTTCACTTACTTCAGAGAGAAGATGGGGATGGTTGAGAACCCCTTCCATTAGAGGAAAGGGTGGTCTTCAGAAGAAGAGGGAGCTTCAGTACGGATGCTGCAGTGGTAGGGCAGCAGTACAGGAAGCAGCAGCGCAGAGATGAGAGGCAGCAGCCAGGACATCATCAGCGCAACAAATGATTTAGAGTCAGAGCAGTACAACTGTATCTTGCTTAAACACTTTCCTCGCTAAGAGGGAGTTTTGATTTTTATAGCATCGAAAAGTGTTCTAAGTCTCATTTTTTGGTAGAGAGGCTTGGACATCAGTTACCCAAAGAACTCAGAAATCGTTTATGGAAATTCCACTCGGATATGACTTTATTAAAATAATTAATTATTTAATGCAGACCCTAAGTTTAAACTTAGAGAAATTAAATAATTAAAGGGTATTAATAGAACATAGTGTGAATCTTCTATAAAACAAAGATCAAGTCATCTTTTAATCTGAGCCATTGATTAATGATATAATCTAGGACTATAAGAAGAGACTTGAGGTCCACTTGGAAATCAAGTCGGGGACACTCTCAGTACCCGAAGGAAATCGATTCTGAAGCAAGAGAATTCGATTTCAGTGGGTGAGATTGTAGAGGCAGGGTTGCAGAAGCAGAAGGAGGAGGGAGGAGTCAGTTATCGGGAAGCAGAAGTCAGGAGGATGAAGGAAAGGGTGAGTTGATCAATAGCAAGAACCCCTCCACTCAGAATCACGCAGTCCAGGGAGAGACTGCGCAGAGCTCTCACGCTGGATGACACAGAGGGTGAAGGAGGTCACACCGAGGGTCTGAAATTCATCTGGAAGGTCTAGAAAATTCAGCTAGGTGTTTGCAAACTTTTCACTTCTCATCAGACTCTTGTAAATGTACTTTCCATTTGTGAAAATAAATATAAAACCCTCATCTGCTGCAACGGTTTTCCCACATTGGGTTTTTTCTGGGGACAATTGTCCAAAAATAACTATGTTCATGTGGTTGTTTCTATTGTGCTACTTGTGTAAATTATCTTTCTGTTCTTATGCTCTTAATGATAATGAAGATCTACAAATGTGTTTATTTCAGAATTTACTGAAGCATCTCTAAATAACGTATCTCATAAGTAGGAGAAATAAACCAAGTATTGCAGAAATATTTTCCTCTTGAAAATTTCACAGTACTTAGGGTTTGCAATAGCGCAGTTGTTGGTGGGTTGTAGTGTCAAACATCAGCAGCACAGAGGAAGATGTTACAAAATCAGTGTAATGCTTCAACAAGATGCAATACTAGAGTACAGTCCTCGCTAAGAGGGAGTGTTGATTTCTGGTAGCATCGAATGTTCTCTAAGTCTCAAATTTTGCAGGGAGGCTTAGACACATGTATTCCAAAATACCGAGAACATGTTTTGGGAAATTCCACTCGAATGGGGTTTTATTAAAATAATTAATTATTTTTAATAGGAGCCTAAGTCTAAACTTAGGGAATTAAAATAATTAAAGTATATTAATAGAACTGGGTGTGAAACTTCTGGAAAAAGACGGAGATCGAGTCAATATGATCTAAGCCATTGATTATGTCTTAATCTGGGCCTTTGGTTATCCAACAAGAAGACTATAAGAAGGAATTCGATGGGAATTTGGAAACACACCGAGTGAGTCTAGAGATCAAATTTCTAAAGACAGCAGCGTAGAGCAGCCGAAGGATTTGATCGAGTTGATTCGATTGCAGTGAGGGGTAGTGATAGTTCTGGTTGGAAGATCTCTTCCTGAACTGAGAATGCTTTCCAGAGATGGCAGAGAGCACTACGCAGAAGAGGCAGCTAGCAGGTAAGCTGGGCAGCATAGTGCCACATAGAGGCAGCGCTGCAGCCTTGAGGAGATCCACTATTTTGCTGAGGATCAGTCAAATCCAGTTCCGAAGTGTCGGGGTGTGAGACCGGAGGGGCCAAAGATCAACATTCATCTAGTAGAAGATCTAGTAGAAGGAGGTGACGCAGTCCCCAGCCTGTGTGACGCAGATCTGCGCAGAGGTTGCACAGAGGCAACGTAGAGGCAGTGTGGGGCTGTCCAGTTCAGTGTTGGGTCAGTACCAGATTTCTAGTGTTAGTGTGAGGTAATCCTCACTAGTTCTCTGTCAGTTAGATTCTCTGTGAATAGCCAAATTTCGGCATCTAGTTGTATTCAGAGACTTATGCTTAATAATATCAAACCGTCATCTACTGCACCGGTTTTCCCGCATTGGCTTTTTCCGGAGCTTTAGTCCAAATATAACGGTGTAAAGTGTGTCTATTTTCTTGCTCAGATCTTGTTTCTGCATTTAATTTCCGCAGTTTAATTAGTGAAGGTTGCAGTGTATTTGCTTCAGTATTTACTTGTAGAACACAGTAAATAACTTGCATGATTAATCAAGTAGGAGAAGTAATATCAGTTTGCTGCAACGGGGATTCCGGGTTTAGGAATTTTCACAGGAAGTTGTAGCTATACATCAGTAGTGCAATAGGAGATGGTGTAGAGGCAGTGTATTGTAGCTGCAGTTGCAGTACTAGAACACTTTCCTCGCTAAGAGGGTGTGTTAGGTTTTGTAGCACCAGATGTGTTCTAGCCTCGAGATTTTGTAGAGATGTTAGAATACACGAGTGCTCCAATACCCAGAAATCGTTTCGAGAAATTCCACCTAGAGATGACTTAATTAAAATAATTAATCAGTTTTTAATATTTCCTATGTCTAAACTTAGGAAATATGATTATTTAAGTCAGGTGTGAATCTTCTAGAAAAAGGCTTGGATTGAGTTCTAGTTAATCTTTGCCATTGATTAAGTTTTAATCATGGTCGTTGATGTCTCAACGAGAGATTATAAGAAGAAACTCTATCGGGCTTGGAGAATACACTTGCAGAGTTCGATTTCACTGGCAGATTGATTTCCTGAGTAGCAGCGCTGAGTTGACAGAGAGAGAGCTAGTGAGCTCGAAGTAGTGAGAAAGGGGCAGGGATAGTAAGGCCAAAGGAAGATTTTCCAGATCCGGTGAGTGCACAGCAGAGAGCCAGCGAGTGCCATAGAGAGGCAGCATAGTGCTTCAGAGGAGATTCGTATTTTTGCTAGGAAGAAGGGTTGATTCAGTGCTAGAAGTCGGAGAGAGAGTCCGAAGGCCAAGATGGTCCATCTTCCAGACAACAGTTGATCAGGTAGCGAGAGGGAAAGTTGTTCAAAGTTGTGGGGACGCAATACTGCGTAGGTGTTGAGGATTGTAACTAGGTTCGATCTTCATAATTTATATTTATTGTACTTATCAAAAGAATTAAAGAAAAAGAATTTATATTATCATTTGACATTTATTTTATTATTAAATGACTTATTAAAGCATGAGTTTCATGCTTGGGTCATATTTAGTATAAGGTTCCAATTTTGGACTTCTGTGTTAGTCATTACAGATTTATATTGACCCTTCTTGGGCTTTTGAATCATGTTATTTTTTAGTCAAAATTGGTTTAGAAGCCCTCCACATCAAGTCGGCCTCAAAGGGAGAAATTTGAACTCATTTGATGCTTATAAAAGCAAAGAAATCGAATTCATTTGCACCATCACTTCTCAAGAAAGTTCAATATCTACTGCATCAAGAGAAAAAGTGCAAAGTGGAAGGAAGAGGCAGAAAGAAGTGAGTTGGGTCTAGAAGCAAGAGGAAGAGAAAATCAAAATTTTGGTGAAGGAATCTTTGCATTTTGTGCCCTCTCTTGGGAGATCGATGTCTTCTCAGGTTTGATGTTGTTGCTGTTGTTGAAGCTGCTACCTAGTTGAAGTTGCTGGAGGACTAGTTGTTGCTATTGTTGGGTCGAAGATTTGGAAGGCTGACTTGGTGTGGAGGGAAAGTTTGGCTCGTGTCTAGGGTGAAGAGTCTCAAAGAATACTATTGAAAGGAAGAATTTTCTTGACTGGGTTTTCCCCTCGAGGGGGGTTTTTCCCTAGCATAGTGCCTATATCTTGTGTCTATTGTTTTTGATCTTCATATACACATAATATGGTAATTTCTTGATGAAAGATAAGATAATAAATAGATAAAAGAAGCCAACACATTCACAAGTAATTATCGAAGAATCAAACCCTAATATAACTGCATTGATTCTTCAACATGGATTCTCCCTCTTTGATGGACTACATAAGGATGGGTATCAACTCTTCTAGGAGATGGATCAAGAAGCTTGTCCACTATCTATTCGTCAAAGTCAAAGGTCAAGGACTTTTGGCTGCCCTTACAGGATCTCTCCATGATGACAATGCATGGATCATTGATAGTAGAGCATCAAGCCACATGACAGGAGAAAGTAAACAAATACATACACTATCAAGGGAATCATCCTCTCATGCAATGGAATTGGGTGACAACAAAAGCTATGATGTGAAAGGCCTGGGATCAACCTCGTTGGAATTAAAAAGTGGATCGAAGCTGCACCTCAACAACATACTATATGTTCCAAGTTTGAAAAAGAATTTACTTTCTATTTCTTGTTTAGAAGATAAAGGTGAACGAATTGCTTTTGTTGATGGAAAAGTATTGGTTTTGGGCAAAGACTCTAGCATTAACAAAGCTAGAGTTATTGGAGTTCGTGAAGGAAGTTTGTATAGGGTTACTACGCCATCTCCTCAAGCTTTAGTTCATATGGAAATTAGTCCTATTGAGCTATGGCATAGAAGATATGGTCATCTACACTACAGGCTCATTCCCACTCTTAGCCAATTGGTTAATGGATTCCCCAATATAAATGAAGATCATGAAGGTGTGTGTAAGGGATGCTCTTTGGGAAAGCATACAAGAAAACCATTCCAAATAGTGAATCTAGGGCCAAAGAAATTTTGGATCTTGTTCACTCTGATGTGTGTGGGCCCATGTCTGATAAATCTCTTAGAGGTCATCTCTATTACGTAACTTTCATAAATGATCATTCTAGAAAGACATGGATCTATCTTCTCCAGAAAAAAGACGAAGTATTTAAAAAAAACTTCAAGAATTTTTCAAGCTGAAGTGGAAAACCTCACCGAAAGAAAGATAAAGACTCTAAGATCCGACAATGGCGGGGAATACACTTCCAAGGAACTGATTGAATATTGCAAGGAAGAAAAAATTAAGAGGGAGCTCATTGTCCCTACTATCCCGAACAAAATGGAGTTGCTGAAAGAAATAATAGGTCTATTGAAGAAGGCATTAAGACAATGCTACTTGATCAAGACCTACCAAAATTCTTATGGGGAAAAGCAGCCATGATAGTCGCGTACATACAAAACAGAAGTCCCCATAGAAGTCTCAAGAACATAACTCCCGAAGAAGTATTTACAGGAAAGAGGCCGAGTGTGGATCACCTCTGAATCTTTGGAAGCCTTGCCTACATCCATGTTCCAAAGGATAAGCGAAAGAAGTTGGATTCTACAAGCATCAAAGGAATATTTGTTGCATATAGTCTCTCCTCAAAGGAATATAGAATCTACATCAAAGAAAGAAGGCATATCGAAGTAAGTAGAGATGTCATATTTTATGAGAGCCAAGCCTACAAGAAGTCCAAGGATATTCCCATAGATTCTGATGACGAAGAATCTCCTATCTTCGAAGAAGAAGAACCACATCATGAAGATCCTCCTACAAATCAAGAAGAAGAAGAAGGACCAAGTGAGCCTATTCAGCCTATGATCATCTCAACCACAAGGAAAAGGCCAAATTGGTTAAAATCTACACTACAAAATGCCGAAGGACATGAAGTTCCCATAGGAACCTTCAGGGAAAGTAAAAGACCAAAGAGATACTCTGGCTATGCTGCATACATGACAAAGCTCATTCAAGCTGAACCATCTACATTTGAAGAGGCTACTCAACAGGATGTCTGGAAGAAGGCAATGCACGAAGAATACCAATCCATTATGAAGAACAGGGTTTTGGGAAATTGTTCCTAGACCTAGTGACAAATCAGTTGTCACATCCAAATGGATCTACAAAATCAAGCATGTTGTTGATGGAAGCATAGACAAATACAAAGAAAGGTTTGTTGCAAGGGGCTTCTCTCAAAAGGAAGGAATAGATTATGAAGAAACCTTTGCACCTACAACAAGGTATATTACCATTAGATCTTTGGTTTCATTAACTGCTAGAATGGGTTGGAATATCCATCAAATGGATGTGAAGAACGCATTTCTAAATGGGACCATTGATTAGGAAATATACATAGAACAACCCGAAGGTTTCGAAGTAAATAGCAAGGACTCTCACGTTTGCAAACTCAATAAAGCCCTATATGGCTTGAAGCAAGCTCCTAGGGCATGGTAAGCGAGAATGGATGCATATCTTCTAAGGAATGGGTTCGTGAAGGGTATTGCTGATCCAAATCTCTACGTCAAGGTTGTGAATAATGAGCCTGTCATTGTTCTACTATATATGGATGATCTATTTATCGCAGGTGTGGAGCAAAGAATTGAAGAATGTAAGAAGATGTTGGCAGCCGAATTTGAGATGAAGGATCTAGGACTCATGCATTATTACTTGGGTCTCGAAGTATGGCAAAATCTCGGGGAGATATATTCGGGGCAAGGAAAGTACATCATCAAGATATTGCAGAAATTTGAAATGATGGACTCCAAGCCCATGACTACTCCTATGATCACAAATTCAAGAAGTTACAAGGTTCTAACTCAAGTCTCATGGATCCTACTTCCTATCGACAGTTGGTGGGCTCCTTAATGTATCTGGTAAACACTAGGCCAGAAATAAGCAATGCAGTGAACATCCATAGTCAATTTTAGTTGGAACCTTGTCATGAACATTGGATAGCTGCCAAACACATATTAAGCTATCTTTGTGGTACTATACATCACTGCCTAGAATACAAGAGTAAGGAAGTCAATCTAATTGGCTTCTATGATTCTGACTGGGGTGTCAGTGAGTCCGATCGAAGAAGTACCACTGGTGGATGCTTTAGCCTGGGATCTGCTATGGTATCATGGATGAGTAGAAAGCAAGATCCCGTTGCTATAAGTAGTGTTGAAGTTGAATATGTAGTTGCATGTGAACTATAAAGGAGGTTGTATGGTTAAGTAAGCTTCTGACAGAATTGTTCGAGAGTTCTCTAAATACTACTATAATCAATTGTGATAATCAAAGTTGCATCAATATGTCTGCAGATCCCGTGTTTCATTCGAGGATGAAGCACATCAACAATAAGTTCCATTTCATTAGGAACTTGGTACAAGATGGGGTTATAAAGCTAGAGTATGTCTCGACAAATGAACAGGTGGAAGACATACTAATAAAGGCTCTTGCTAACAAGAAGTTTGAATATTTAAGAGACAAGCTTGGTCTGATAAATATTGATAATTGTATTAATATTAATGATTTGGAAGAGATATGTTGAGGTTTTGCTAGTGAAGCATTACCTGGAAAGACATCAGGCCGACACCTTGTGTTGATGTTTGGTAGGGAGGGTGGCATCAGGTGGATGTGCACCTAGTTCCCTGGGTTGGTGGTTAGTAAGTAAGCCTAATGGTACCTATAGAGGCTGAAATCTTTAGTCCACCTTAGTCCCAATTGGATAGATTGTCTTGGTCAGGAATCTAGTCTATGGTATTGCAGTGCCTAAACTATTGAGTGACCAAATGGATAGATTTCCCTGGTCAGGAATCTATTCCATGGCATTGTGGTGCCTAAATTTCTTCATAGTTTCACGTAGTTTGAGATCTTCCCATTGTATATTATGAATACCTCCCTAGTTAAGAGGGAGTGTTGAAGATTGTAACTAGGTTTGGTCTTCATAATTTATATTTATTGTACTTATCAAAAGAATTTATATTATCATTTGACAATTATTCTATTATTAAATGACTTATTAAAGCATGGGTTTCATGCTTGGGTCATATTCAGTATAAGGTCCCAATTGTGGACATCTAGGTTAGTCATTACAAATTTATATTGACCCTTCTTGGGCTTTTGAATCATGTAATTAGGTTTCTTTTTTAGTCAAAATTGGTTTAGAAGCCCTCCACATCAAGTCGGCCTTAAGGAGATCAAGTCGGCCTCAAAGGGAGAAATTCTAACTCATTTGGAGCCTATAAAAGCAAGGAGATCGAATTCATTTGTACCATCACTTCTCAAGCAAGTTCGATATCTACTGCATCAAGAGAAAAAGTGCGAAGTGGAAGGAAGAGGTAGAAAGAAGTGCGAGTTGGGTCTAGAAGCAAGAGGAAGAAAAAATCAAAATTTTGGTGAAGGAATCTCTGCATTTCGTGCCCTCTCTTGGGAGATCGAAGTCTTCTAAGGTTTGATGTTGTTGTCGCTGCCAAAGCTACTGCCTAGTCAAAGCTGCTGGAGGACAAGTTGTTGTTGCTGTTGGGTCGAAGATCTGGAAGGCTGATTTGGTGTGGAGGGAAAGTTTGGCTCGTGTCTAGGGTGAAGAGTCTCAAAGAATACTATTGAAAGAAAGAATTTTCTTGATTGGGTTTTCCCCTCAAGAGGGGTTTTGCCTTGGCATAGTGCCTATATCTTGTGTCTCTTGTTTTTTATTTTCATACACACATAATATGGTAATTGCTTGATGAAAGATAAGATAATAAAGAAATAAAAGAAGCCAACACATTCACAAGTAATTATCAAGATCGAAGAATCAAACCCTAATATAACTGCATTGATTCTTCAACGGTAGGCTGACGTAGTGACTGCGTAGAGGCAGTGCAGAGCAGCTCATCTTGAGCCAAGGTCAGTGTCAGATCAGTAGTGGGAGTGAGATTTTTCTCACTAGACTCTTTGTTAGTTATTTCTCTGTATGTTTTGCTAGATTTAAGCAACCATAGATTTGTACTCAGATTTAATACTGTATAATAAATTATAATCAAACCCTCAGCTGCTGCACCGGTTTTCCCGAGTTGGGTTTTTCTGGGGACTTAGTCCAAAACAACGGTGTTGTGTGTGTGTGTGTATCTATCTTTCCAGTGTTATTTTCTTCCGTAGTATTTTATTTATGAAGGCTGCAGTGTATTAGTTTTGATATTTATCGTAGCAAACAGTAAATAATTTGTTGAGTTTATTTAACAAATAGAAGAAACTTAATCAGTTTCTGCAGTAGGATTCGGGTTTCCGAATTTTCACACTAGGCTGTTAGATTTTGCTATCACAGGGTGGACCAGTTCGATGACTAGTTTAGTTCTGATAACATTGGCTAACATAGGCTGGGTGAGATGCCAACCATAGGCCTTATGGAGTGCCAAACTTGTTACAATGCAAGTGCTGAGTTTCATGATCATCTTCAACAGTATGGCTATGACTGCAATGCATCCATGCAATGTGAATATGACTGGGAGAGCAGAGACTTTGGCTTCTTGGAGCAGAACACTCGGCACTTGTTGAGTGCAGAACTTGGACCTGTGGAGCGGAAAAATCAGACCTTTATACCTCGGCCTGTAGTGCAGATTTTCGGCCCTAGATTAGGGCATCTCTGTGACTTTTCAGAGCTCTGAAATTCGGCCTAAAGCCTCAGTTTTGGACCTGTGGTTTTCTAAATCAGTTTGGAACTTGAAAAGGGCTAATTTGGAGCAGGCTTAAAGCAGCCTTTTGGAGCACCTGTAGCAGATCTGAGTTGATTTGAGGGAAGTCATTTTTGGAGCACTTTTAAGGCAGCCTTATTTGAAAACTAGTACATGAAGGCATGCTTTTGAGGAGGCTTGTCAACCCTTTTTTGGAGCAGCCATAGAAGCCTTATTAAAGCTGGCCTGCCTCTGTTGGAGCAGCCTTTGGAAACCTTGTTGTAGCAGACTTGAAGCATCCTTGGAGCAGGTTTTGTAGACCTCTTTTGATGTATATTTGAAACTTATTTTGGAAACAAACATCTTGCAGAAATTTTTTGAAGTCTATTTGGAAAGGTTGGAGCATAGGAGGATTGAAGTCCTCATTTTGACAAAGTTGGTGCTTGGATTTGTTTTAGAGGATTGGAGTCCTCACTATATTCATTAATACAATTATTTTTTTGTTCCATTTCTTGTGTTCTTGTTTAACCTGTGATAAAAATCTCAACTTGCATAATACAACAATTGAAAAAAATACTGATTCACTTCCCCTCTCAGTATTTCCAACAATCTCAAGGCTATCTTGCGTCTGTTGCCATCTTCAGATGCCATTCTTTAAGGAAGTAACACTAGGTATATGGTGGTTTTAAGTTCTTAGGATTCTAAGACCTGGTAGCCAGAACATATTTGAATGCCATGCTCCTGTGAGAATGCTGTTCAAACCATCTGTAATTATTGTGAGATGAATACCCTATCCAGGGAAAAGTCACCGTCACCTTGCAAGTCTGAAAATGCACTTTTAATGCTTTAATAATTGCGGCCATTTCTTCTATTTCCTGGCAGGGTCATCCAACATGAGTGTACTCTTTGCAATTCATTTGCTGTTTAGTCTGTATCTATTTGTAGGAAGCCTTGAGTTGAAAGACATGTGCCATCATTTACAGACCTTTGACAAGGAATGTTTCCTTTACACTGTTGACCATTGTCTTAGACAGCTACTTAAGGGCTGTGTAATGTGGATCTTCAAGATGCAGCATTCCTCTTATCTGTTTTGATCCGAATTGGTACATTTTTATTTCCATTTGATATTTGCTAATTTACCTCTTTAAGATGCCTTCCGGTGCTCAACAAACCTTTCACACATGTAGGCTGGCGATGGGATAATTCAGGCCTGTGATAAACAGCAGATCTACCCCACTGATTTTATCCATCAAACAATCTGTCTCTGCTGCTCACAAATGACCCTGATATTGTACCAAATTTACGCTTTTAAATGTAATATCATCCTTTAGATGACCTTTTGTGTGCTTATACACTTCTGATAAACATTTCAAGCTTCAATTTTTTTTCAATGTTGTAGCTTACTGTCACCTTAGCAACCTGTTGGACTAAGTGGTAACAAGTCTGATCAACCTTCTTGATCTCAGTGGATGTTTAGAACAAAAGAGGAATGTAATACAGCTAGTATTGCATCTGCAAATATGAAACATAGAATGTGAAACCTCAAAGAAATAAGAATATAGCAAATGACGCTCACCTGTGCTTACGCATAGCTAATTCTTTTTGTTTGTTCTACAATCTTGCCATCATTTGTTTTATAAGGGTAACTCTTATTGCAATTTCCTTGGATTAGTTGTTTTTGCTTATTGCATGCTGTTTTCTTTAACGCAGGTCAGTGATAAGATGGACCCAGCTGAATTAGTGAAAATATGTGAAATTTTGAATCCTAATAATAAGCCTGGGAGACTGACAATAATTGTACGGATGGGTGCTGAAAACCTGAGGTTGAAATTGCCACATTTGATAAAAGCAGTAAGACAAGCAGGCTTGATGGTGACTTGGGTCAGTGATCCTATGCATGGAAACACAATTAAGGCACCATCAGGATTGAAGACACGTCTTTTTGATGCTATTCGGGTATTTTGAAAAATATTCATTTTGTTGTTCAACGATTTTTTATCCAAGTTGGTCTTGTGTTTATTCTGAATCAGTCAACTTTTCAGAAGTTGGAACTATTATTTCTCAGACATGCAGTACCATTTGTGAATGCTAAATCAGGGTTAACAGACTGTATGTACTGGATATGCAGGCTGAACTGACGGCATTTTTCGATGTTCATGAAGAAGAAGGTAGCCACCCTGGAGGTGTTCACTTAGAAATGACAGGGCAGAATGTAACAGAATGTGTTGGTGGAGGTAGAGTGGTGACACTCGATGACCTACATTCTAGGTATCACACTCACTGTGACCCAAGATTGAATGCCTCACAGTCACTGGAATTGGCATTTATAGTTGCCGGAAGATTAAGAAGGAAGAGAATGACAAAATCTAATCTGGGATTATCAAGCCTTGTAAAATGCTTAATGTCACTGTGAAAATGCTGCAATTGAGGTTTGTAACTAAGTGGATCTGATATTGGAAAAACAGTTTACGATAATACCAATTAGATATAGTGACCCCCGTTTAGTTTGTGAAGGTTTTATGGCCTTTTATATTTGATATATGTCTACCATTCAGTAAGGATATGTGGCAGCAGTGTAAAGAACATTGTGAGCATTATCTATTCTATGTTCTGTAGATGGATCTGGTTCTTTCAAATGGATCTGGTTTTTTCAAATTAATTGCCAAGTTGTTCGATGCAAGAGTTGTTATTCTTTATACCATCAATTTACGTTTGAAAACTTTTATCAGGTTTTTGATGTCAAATTATGCTTTAAATTAATATGAAAGTTTGTACTTGAGCTTCTGATTTACAGTCACGATTACTACAACTGTTTCAGTGTTGTCCAAGTATTTGCTGAATGAACATTGGCTTTTAAAATTACAATTAGTGTACAATATTATATGATTTTTCTTTTTAATTTACTTAAATCTGTTTAAAATAAGACATACATTTCTGACCATATGACCACATGATATGAAGCATGGCTCTATGTTGCTTTCATGTTATAAAATATTATCTTGAAAGCCTTTGTAACATGTGATCAATACTTGTTCGTATTCCTGTTTTCATACTTCCGAGTCACGGATGCTGTTCTTGCTGGTACACCTTTTCAATGAAGTTCGTGTCTTATACATTCTGTCATTCTATGAAGGCTAGGGGTATAATGCATTTACCTGTGATTTTTGAAGAAAGCCACTTTTCTCACGAATGATCTTTTCTGTTTCTCTGCCGCGACTACCTTTACAGCTTTTCATGTTTGAGTCATGATATGCTGGTACGCATGATGAAAGGTTGACAATGGACATGTCATTGCCACTGTCGATTATCAAATGGAAATGGAGTCGTCTACCGACCGAGGCCGTAGAATTGTTGCTGGAACCTGAGATAAAAGAATTCAAAAAATCTTGCAGTAGCAGTATTTGACTCATGTTTAGTGAAAATGGATTTAGCACCCTCACAAACCTACCTTGAGCACTCAAAATCATAAAATCTTAAAATTTGTTATAACTTGAATTTACAAAAATCTCTGCCTATTTTATTAAAATTTTGCTAAAATATTTTCATGATTTCAGGACAATTTTGCAGTCTGATTAAACTACCGCAATGGAAATACTCTTTTAGTCTGCTTAATTTATTAATTTATTTCTTCCTGGTATTCTTTTGTACTTCCATTTTGTGTTATTGCTATCTATCTCATTGGGGTTTCTCTTATTTTTTGGCTTTTGCCTTCGATTTGTTGGTCAAAAATCCAGCTTTGCTTAGAAGGGAAGAGTGACCGGTGCGAATGGAAAGTCCGCTGTGGAAATAGAAACTTTTCACAATTTTAGGAAATTTTAGGAAATTTAAATAGAAGTATTCATCAATAAATTCAATATGGTATAAAATTACTTTTCTGGTACGAATGGAAAGTCAGCTGTGGAACTAGAAAGTTTTCACAATTTTAAGAAATTTAAATTCGATTTGTTGGTCAAAATCCCAGTTTTGCTTAGAAGGGAAGAGTGTGGAACTAGAAACTTTTCACAATTTTAGGAAATTTAAATAGAAGTATTCATCAATAAATTCAATATGGTATAAAATTACTTTTCTGGTACGAATGGAAAGTCAGCTGTGGAACTATAGAGTTTTCACAATTTTAGGAAATTTAAATAGAACTATTCATCAACAAATTCAACATATTATCAAGTTACTTTTTCTAAGAAAAACATTGTGGGGATATTCTTGGGCACTTGTTAGTCAAATTGCATTTGTAAGTGGTACCCAATGCAAATATGTTCAACACTGATTACAATGCCTGACCTGATAAGGACATCTAGTGAGACAAGCAACAAAGTCAGCAAATCTAGTGAGTGGATCTCAAGACTCCCTGAATAAATCTCAAAGTTTTCCACCACTCAAGCTAGCCTGCCAGGGTATTCAACATAGTACAATTACCTTTAAGTTTTTAGAGCTAATATGTGATGAACATAAATATATAATTAATAATTAATAATAATTAGTATAATGAAGAGAGATGTCTTAAAAGACATGATTATTTGTGAAGGGACACCTTCCATACTATATAAACAAGGTATTTATTTGTAAATATGATATCTTTTGCACATTCAAACATTTTTATATATTAATATTACTTGTCCTATAATGGATATTTATATATTCTAAATATTTTGTATATATGTGAGTTTATGAACCTTGTTCATTATATTGGTACCAGAGCCTTATTCTCCGAACTTGTATTGTGGCCATCAACTCTTTATCAAATTCGTTGTCATTGTGATTGAGGTTTTTAGTCACAAAAAGTTTGTTCTGAGCTTCTCCATTCTGTTGCTGGGCATTTGGCCATTAAAAGAAAAAAAAATAGAAATAAATACATGTAATACAAAAATAATTCTTTGTATGAGTTACAATGTGCCCGTTGGGGTTTTCAACATATGTCATTGACTTTTTTGACTGCTTGTAAATTTTTGTAGGTGTTCTATGCTTGATGCAACTTTACTTTTTATCCCTAATATCAGTCAGCAATCACATAAAAAATAAAGTAAAACGCTGATAGAACATACCAGTAGATCGACAGAAAACAAGCCAAAATATATAAATGTGTTAGTGCGTTACGGCGGTCAGCAGGATGCTTCAACCAACAAAGTCTCAATATGGTCAGCCAACCAAAAGTATCACACAACTCTTTAGGACATCCAGTCAACCCCAAAAGTCAACAAAAGTCAACTTTGTCAGTCAACGGTCAACGCAAACAACAGCAGCAGCAAGGTCAATGCATCCAAGTCAAGGTCAATGTCCAACCTCGGGAATTGTGCCAAAAAATGAGGATTGAGGAAATCGAAGGATTGGGAGAGTTTTAGGTCAATTTGACCATGCGTTCACAAAAGTCAACGCTGGTCAACACTGCAGTAGAAACCCTAGGCCGAAAACAAAATTTTCTCATTGCTAAAATTTCCCACGTGTGAAGAGAAGAGCCTCCAAGGTGATCGAACCAATCAGATGATGAGAAAGAAATGTGAGGATGTGATGAGTGAAAATGTCCTCCAACGTTGACCAATTTATATCCATCAATGAGGGTGTGTGACACAACTGTTGGGGCTTCAAACCTTCAGGTCGACCTGCACATATTTTGAATAAATTCAAAATAAATGTTCTGCTCATCGAATCAAGATGATCTTTAGATTGATCTTGCACCTCTCCGAAAGAGGAGTCCAATAAAAATATTGGCATCTTCATCTGAGCATCACACCATGGAGTTTGGACCTAGTTGTCCAAAATTAACACTCCCTCTCAAATAGGGAGAACTCCATCCACCTGTGCAATCCAAAAATTGTGTGTCATCTCGTCGTAACTTGCTTTGTTGGCTTCTTTATTTCAGAACAAAGGTGGGTCAATCACAAAGACATCATCCTTGACTAACAGATTCAACCTAGAGGTTTGAAACCTCTGTAGGACTCAAAAGAGTCACATACCAACCCGAAGTTGGTTTATCTGACCCGAAGTCAGTAGGAGGTCCGAAACCTCACTATACTTGATCCCAGATCAAGTGGTTGGACTGTACCATCTTAGATAGAGAGTACGACAATCTCTAATGCATCCATCAGTCTTTGCTACTAGTCTCTAGCTTTTCCCACATGTCTGGCCAAATGAGAGGTACTTCCCATGAGTTCGGGACTCAAACGGGTAGGATGCATACATGGCACAAATCATGAGAGGTGAACCAACTCAATCATCATAACGGTGGGGCATAAGCACACCAACAAGGTTCGGCAATCCTAGCCATGTGGTTGCTTATAGCTCCGAGAAGCTATCCCCAAAGCCCCCCAGAGCTCCAAGAGTTCATCGTCCAACAGGACCCTCAACATATGGTCGTTCCACGATACCAAGATTCTCACGGAAGGTTAGGAACTTGACCTTCCCCAAGGGCTTTGTGAGAATATTCGCGACCTGCTCATCAGTTCCTATATGATCAAGCCTTACGACGCCTCGCTGTACCATATCCTGGATAAAGTGGTACCCGATATCAATATGCTTGGATCGATCGTGGAACACTGGATTCTCGGACAACTGAATCCCACTCTGGTTATCACAGAGTATCATGGTGGTATATAACACATGCCCGAACAACTTACTAAAGAGCTTTCGCGACTAAACTGCTTCACAACAGGCCATACTCGCTGCAATGTATTTGGCCTCCACGGTGCTCAAAGCCACCGACTTCTGCTTCCTACTCATCCATGATATCGAAGCAGATCCAAGAGTGAAGCAACATCTCGATGTGCTCTTACGATCCACCACACTGCCAACCCAATCGGCATCAGTATATCCATGGAGTGTCATGCTCTCGGTAGAGTATCTCAGCCCATGGTTTATCGTGCCCCGAAGATATATCAACAGATTCTTGGCACCAACCCAGTGAATGTGATGAGGCTCAACCATATGTTGACTCAAAGTGTTCACTACAAAACATACGCCCGGACAGGTGTTCACTAAGAACATCAGGGCCCCTACGAGTTGATGATACTTAGTAGGATTTGCTAGCACAGGCCCAACAACGCTGCCACTCAACTTCTTAAAGTTGAGCTCCATTGGTGTCGACGCGGACTTACAGTCCACCATACCAAATATATCCAGAAGCTTCACAATATATTTTCCTTGAAAAAGGAAAATCTCGCCAGGTCTCTGCCAGACCTCCAGGCCTAGGAAGTAGTTCATCAGTCCTAGGTCCTTCATCTCGAACTCAGCAGCGAGCTCCATCTTACACTGATGAATGAGAGGGTCATCACCTATCAAGAAGAGGTCGTCCACATATAGCACCAGAATGAGAGGCTTTTCTCTATCAACCTTGAAGTAAATGTTTGAATCAACATTACTACAAGTGAAGCCTAGCTTCATCAGGTAGCTATCTATCCTCTCGTACCAAGGTCTAGGTGCTTGCTTCAGCCCATAGAGGGCTTTCTTCAACCTGCAGACATGGGTGTCCTGATCTTAGACTTCGAACCCCAGTGGTTGCTTCACATACACCTCTTCCTTTATCGCACCATGCAGAAATGTGGTCTTCACATCCATATGATGAAGGCTCCATCCTTACGTAGCAGCAAGGGCTATGATAGATCGAATGGTGGTATATTGGGCCACAGGTGCAAATATATCATCATAATCTACGCCTTCCTTTTGAGAGAACCCACGGGCAACAAATCTTGCCTTGAACTTTTCAGCACTTCCATCAGATCTATGCTTGATCTTGTAGAGCCATTTCGAGGTGACAACTTCTTTGTCCTCTGGTCTTGGAACCACATCCCAGACATCATTCTTCATAATGGACTCATATTCTTCATGCATAGCATCCTTCCAGACTTGATGCTTTACAGCTTCCTCAAAAGATCTAGGCTCAGATTGTATGATAGTACTCTCGGCTTCTTACTTTCACGGAATGTCCCCCTTAGGTCCATATGTCTCGACATCCTCGAGAGTGTCCTTGAGCCATGATGGTCTCTTCCTCATCAAGGGAGGTGGATCAATCGGGTCCATCAGTCCTTCAGCATCGGACATCGTCTCATCCTTCGGTTCTTCTTGATTTCCAGGCCTTGTTTCATGATCTTCCTCAGATCTCGGAAGATTGACTACTTTCCTCAGGGAAGCATCTTCGTCAAGGTAACATCGTGGCATATCTCCACTTCCCTTTGACCAGACACATAGACTCTATACGCCTTCAAAGTTTCGCTATAGCCCACAAAAATTCCCTTTTTCCCAGAAGCATCTAGCTTGCTCCTCTTCTCCTTTGGTACATGAAAATAAACAGGACATCCAAAAACTCTAAAATGTGAGATGTCAGGTTTCTTACCAGAGAAAACCTCTTCTTGAGTTTTGGAGTCCAGAGCGGAATGCGGGCATCGATTTTGTATGTACACAACAATGTTCGCAACTTCTCCCCAAAGAAACTTCAGTAGACCTTGGTCACATAACTTTGCTTACACAAAATAGCTTCACAATGGTCTATTCTTTCGTTCGGCAATTTGATCTGGATTGACAGACAGTTGTGGTCTCCCTCTTGATGCCAACTTCTCTACAGAATTTCTTGAACTCATTCTTCTCATATTCAATGCCATTATCAGTCCTCAATATCTTGATCTTCTTCTCTGTCAGATGTTCCACCAAGGCTTTGAAGGTATGAAACCACATGAAAGCCTCATCCTTCTTCTTCAAGAAGTATATCTAGGTTTTGCGAGAAAAGTCATCTATGAATGTCATATAATAAGAACATCCTCCCAAGAATGTCACGGGCAACATACCAGACAGATTGGAATGTATCAATTGCAAGACATTAGATGTCTTTGTGACACTTTAGGGGAAAGGTCCCCTTGTATGCTTTCCTTCAGCACAACCCTGACATACCCCTTAATGATTATTTGAGAACTTGGGCATCCCCGTCACCACCTTCCTTGCTTTGGGAAGGGCCTTGTAGTGAAGGTGTCCAAACCTCTGGTGCCATAGTTTAGTCTGTTGGATAGTATCACACGTCATCGCTCCCAGTGGACTTCCTCCAACCTAGTAGAGTGTATCAACTCTAAACCAAATCGTGATAGCTTCCTTGAAACTCATCTTCCAGATACACACGTTCCCATCAATGAATGCCACATTGAAACCTTTGTCTGACATGGCCAAAATAGACACAAGGTTCTTCTTCAAAACAGGTACATAGAGTACATCCTACAAGCGGAGGACTTGACCTTGAGACAAGTGGAGGGTCACAGTCCCTGTCCCTTTCACGGGATATGTGGCATTATCTCCAAGGATAATTTCCAAATTAGTATCCTTCTCAACCATATCAGAAAGTGTTTCCTTGAACCCAGTGATGTGCCTTGAGGCACCACTATCTATCAACTAGACATCCATAGTGTCGGGCGGAGATGCAACAAAGAGGGCATATATAAGAATGAATTCTTTTCTTTTACCAACAACATTTGATTTCTCATACCTAGAATTTCTCGACCTTTTGAAAGGTTGCCCATTTCCACCGAAGGGAGCCTTCCTCTTCCCCTTAAACATGTTGTTCCTTTGATTGGCATTCCTCTGGTTGTTGTTGTTGTCATCATCATTAGGAGAATCCTTCTTGAAAGGGCATTCTCTAGCATAGTGACCTGGCTTGTGACAAGTATAACACTTTCCTTTCTTTCCTTGGGCCCCTGATCTTCCTTTGTTCCTTGGACCACCAAATTTGTTCTTCTTAGTATGAGTAGCAAAGGCAACATTTCCTTCATTTTCATAGTCCTTCATCCTTGTCTCTTCTTGTACGCATCTCGATAATACTTCGTCAAAATCGAGTATGACATTGTTATTGAGAATGGTATTGTTGAATACATGCCATTCGAATGAGAGACCTCCAAATGCGGTGAGAACCATCTCTCGATCAGCTATTGTCTCCCCAATAGCCAGTAGATTATCCCTGATTTCGGTCAACTTCAGAAAATATGATTGAACAGACTTATCCCTACCTTTCTTCAGACTCTTCAATTGGTTCTTGAAGAATATGAATTGATTCGCATTGTTGGCCTTGAACATGTTGACCAACTTCTCATACATCTCCCTTGATGTGCCCAACTCAGAGATGTAGGCAACCAAACTCTTATGAATTGAGTCCCTTATCATCAGCTTTGCTTTGATTCCCCCCTTCTTGTACTTTGTTTTGGCAGCAACAGTTGCAGTGGATGGAGACTCTTGGATTTTACCCTGCACATAGTTCATGACATCTTGATCTTCCAACATAAGATAAAATGTCATCTTCCAGGCATGGAAGTCATCCTTACCAGTCAATTTGTCATCAGCCTTAAATCCATTGTAGTTAGAGGAACCCATGCTCTTCTTCGGTGTTTGCTACAAACTAGGGCTTTGTCTTCACCTCAGCTCTAATACCATGTAAATTTTTGTTGATGTTCTATGCTTGATGTAACTTTACTTTTTATCCCCAATATCAGTCAACAATCACATAAACAATAAAGTAAAATGCTGATAGAACATACCAGTAGATCAACAGAAGACAAGCCAAAATATATAAGTGTGTTAGTGTGTTACGGCAGTCAGCAGGATGCTTCAACCAGCAAAGTCTCAATACGGTCAACCAACTAGAAGTGTCACACAACCCTCTAGGACAGCTGGATCAGTCAACCCCAAAAGTCAACGAAAGTCAATGCTGTCAATCAATGGTCAATGCCAACAACAGCAACAGTAAGGTCAATGTAGCCAAGTCAAAGTCAACATCCAGCCTCGAGAATTGTGCCAAAAAATGCGGATTGAGGAAATCTAAAGATTGGGAGAGTTTCAGGTCAATTTGACCATGTGTTTACCAAAGTCAACGTCGGTCAACACTGCAATAGAAACCCTAGGCCGAAAGCAGAATTTTCTCCTTGCTGAAATTTCCCACTTGTGAAGAGAAGAGCCTCCAAGGTGATCGAACCAATCAAATGATGAGAGAGAAATGTGTGAGGATGTGATGAGTGAAAATGTCCTCCAATGTTGACCAATTTATATCCATCAATGAGGGTGTGTGACACAACCGCTGGGGCTCCAAACCTTCAAGCTAACCTGCACATATTTTGAATAAATTCAAAATAAATGTTCTTCTCATCGGATCAAGATGATCTTTAGATCGATCTTACACCTCTTCGAAATAGGAATCCAATAAAAATATTGGCATCTTCATCTGAGCATCACAACATGGAGTTTGGACCTATTTGTCCAAAATTAACACTTCTTGACATAGGACAAACCTTAGAAACACTCAATGGGTGTTTGACCTGTAAAATAAAAGACTTTGAGCATGAAACCCATGTTCAAAAATAACAATAATAATTTTCTTTCATTTTACAATATATGAGAATCAAAAGTACATTTCATATTTATGAAGACCGAACCTAGTTACATATTTTTCGACACTCCCTCTTAACTAGGGAGGTATTCATAAATGGTACATGGACATTCTCAATCTGAAGAGATCTCATAGGAAGAGTCAGATTGGCAACCTATCTGTTCAGTATCATACCAACCAACATTGTCACATAGCAAGGCCTTGACTAACAACTCTATCTTTCCACGGGATTATAGCACAATGTTGGTGAGACTAATGATTTATAGACACCTTCGTCATTGTATCTCAACATAAATACCCCACCATGGTGTTCATAGGGTATGACCTTCGAGGACTATTCTTATCTTTGATTCCTAGTCCTCAAAGAATATAGGTCCTCTACGACAACTCTTACCTTGGATGCCCTACCTCATCTTCAAAGAGTATCGGATGCTAGATGCTTACCCAATCCTCCATTCTTTCTTCCCAAGTGAAGACAAGAATTATGTGTCTATCTCTCCCTATCAACTAGGGAGGATATATCTGTGAAAAGTCCTAGATCTAACAATCTCAGGAATCCTTCTGCAACCAACTGAATCTACTTCTGATTACTTCTTGAAGCATTGATGTAAATTACTGAAGCAACATACACTTAATTAAATATGCTTCTAAAACAAGGAAAATGAGCAAAGAAAAAACAATCACTTAGGACACCTTTATTTTGGACGAAAGTCCCCGGAAAAACCCAATGCGGGAAAACCGGTGCAGCATATCTGAGGGTTTATACTTATTAAGCAGTAGCAATTTATGAATACATCTTTGAATACCATAAAGGTTATTCAGTTACAGAGAGAAATACTCGCAGAAAAATTGAGAGTTTTACCTCACTCAATCACTGGAATTTCCCGAGTGATCTGGACACTGGATGAGATGCCCCTAGAGGTCCCTGCGTTGCCTCTGCGCAGTGATTGCGTAGGCACTGCGTCACCCCAGCAATAGATCGATCTGACTCCCAGAATCTCAGATCTCAGCCTCTTGGTCTCACACTTCTGATCCTGGCTTCTGAAATTGATCCGACAGCAAAATCTCGAAAACCCTCTCAGCGTCTGCGTAGCTCGCGTGGCTCTGCGTCAGCCTCTTTAGCTCTATTGGATCTCTCTCTGCCTCTCTACCTTTTATGATTCTCTCGCTAAAAAAATCACACTCAAGAGCTCTCTCCCTCTACTGCGTTGAATCACTTAGATATTATCTTTATGCAGACACTTACTCCAGCTCAGGAAGAATTTGATCACTAGATTCACTCGGTGTGTCTTTCCAAATGGCCCTCAAGCCTTCCTTTATAGTCTTCTTGTTGAGATGTCAACGACTGAGATTAGATCTCTAATCAACCACTAAGATTATAACTTGACTTGATGTTCACTTTTTCTAGATCATTCACACTTTGTTTTATTAATACCCTTTAATTATTTAATTTTCCTAAGTTTAGACTTAGGGTCTTGATTAAAATAATTAATTTTTACAATAAAACATATTTCGAGTGGAATTTTCACAAACGATTTTTGGGGTTTTTGGAATACGATTGTAAAAGCTAAGCCAAGCTTGATAAATGTATATTATTAATGATGAAGATAAGAGATGATTACAATGAGGGATCGCCTAGGCTTTAAATATAGCCTCAAGGTGTCCCTTGGCGAAGAGGCATGATCTTTGATCATGCCCTTTCAATTAATAAAACCTAATATAACTATATCTAACTAATAATTAATAAAATATTCATAACATTGCCCCTCTCTTAAAGATGCTTTGTCCTCAAAGCATATGTAATGATGGACAATGTTGACGAATGTCTGGTTTTCTCAAGCGATGAGCTCTTGCTTCCCATATTTTAAAAAGATCGTGGAGCATCTTCTCGAGATCCATCTGTTGGTGATGTGGATAGTGAAAAGATCGGATATCGACAGAGTTGGATACTGTCTTGACTTATATTGGATGTTTGATTTTCCTATCGGAAGGCACTTTTATGGGTAGATCTTGGAATACTTTTTCATGTTTCCCAACTATTCCTTGTTCTTCTGGTGATTTTTTGTGATTCCTTTTTAGATTTAGAGGTAAGTTACCAACAATTATTGTCTGATGTAACTTCTCCTCATCATCAAATGCTTCATTCTTAACAACCATATCTGCTTCATCACCGAAGGCCTCAACAACTTCTGTCATTATAACAGTGGCTACGGATGTATTTGTCGCTTCACATGTTTCGTTCAATTCTGGGGATGGAACATTTTGTTGTTTACAAACATCTGTATTTTCATGGTCGATTTCAGAGCCTCTACTTCTAGGAATTTCAGCAATATAGCTTTCATGTGAGTTGATTTCCAATTCAATCTCATTCAATTGCTCTTTTTCAAACATGTCATATTCATGATTATGATTTGAATTAGCTACATTGTTCAGTTGATTATGTTCCATATTTGGGAGTATTGGAGGTTGTGTCTGACTTAACTTATCTATTTTATCATTTAGCTTACTGAAGAGTTCTGTCATATTGTTCATGAGCGCATTAAATTTCTGCGATATTTTGTTCTCTTTGTCCTTAGCCTCCATTTGTTTAAGCCATATTTGCCTTTTTATCTGATCAATCGTCATCATTGATAAGGACATACTGAACACGTATGAGGTGGGAGATATCTTTCTGCCAGTTTCTCCTTTTTTTTCTTTAAAATTAATTAATATTTAATTAATTAATTTTTTTTTGAATTAATTAATTAATTAATATTTAATTAATTAATTAATTAATAATTTTTTTAATAATAATAATAATTATTTATTTATTTAAATAATAATAATTATTATTTTATTTGTATAACTTTTATATATAAGTATAATTATATAATATATATATTATAGTTATATATAAAAAATTGTTCAACGTTTTTGTTTTTTTTAATTAAAAGCAACCGTCCGGCTTTTTTTTTATTTAAATGTCCTCCTGATTAGATTCCAGACAATGCACTTAAACAAACCTGTTCACTGGTTCATGTACGTTTCAACCCTTAATGCCGCAATTCGAGTTCCTTTTTAATCTGGTCAATTCTCCACGATTTGTCACCGATCTCCGTAAAAATTGGCCGCAAAATTTGAACCAAACCTTGCGAGTCTTAAACAAATTCCTTGTGCAATGAATTTTTAAATATTTGAGGCGTGGTTGAATTTTCAAACCGGTATTTAACGCGTCGTTTGAATTTCAAACCGGCTGAAGGGATGTCGTTAGTCGCGTCCGGATGCGTCGTTTGAAATAGCTCAAGCGACTTTCATTGACACACTGTTTCAGGACTTAAAAAAACGTAATTTTGTTTTAATAGACGCCCTTTCTATTGCTATGGCACAGCACTGGCAGCTCAGACACAATCGAAGACGGGCTTTGCACAGTCGAAGACGGGGTATAGGATCGCAACGAATGTGCAGGCTCTTTAATCCAGTGCGGCTTTTTTTTTCTGTCTGTCGTAGTAGGTCAGCGAACAGCCTTGTCTGCGGCTACCGGAGGAACAATAAGAGAAAGTGGTCGATAATTATATATATTCTTATTATACAATTTAGAACAACCGCTTAAAATTCCGTTCACTGTTTGAAGAGTCACGTTGAACCAGGAAAAAATTATCCCGGTTGGGGTCGTGTTTGAAGAAGGAACACGGTTTGCATGCAAGGAAAGAGTTGACCGCGGCAAGAAGTGTCTAGCGACAAGGATGGTGGACACACGTATGGAAAGACGGCGGCGAGGGAAAGAAAACAGTGGGGTCACAGAAGAATGGAGAGGGTAGGGTATGAGGGAAATGTAAAGAATGTGAGGGGTTGTAAAAAAATTATTTATTATTTTTTTTATGTGAGGAGAATTTGGGAATCGAAGGCAGAGTGGGGGTGAGAGAACAGAGGGGGTTGGGTAAAAAATCTGCAAGGTTATTTTTTATTTTTATTTTTTAAAACAAATGTTGTGGGCCTGATGCACAGAAAAAAAATCTGCAATTTGATTTCCTTCGATTCCTTAATTACGGTGATCACACGGATCGCAGTAAACCGATACATTAGGTGTAAAAACTCTGGTAAACTTGATAAATTTATATTATTAATGACGAAGATAAGAGATGATTACAATGAGGGATCGCCTAGGCTTTAAATATAGCCTCAAGGTGTCCCTTGGCGAAGAGGCATGATCTTTGATCATGCCCTTTCGGTTAATAAAACCTAATATAACTATATCTAACTAATAATTAATAAAATATTCATAACACTCTCCAAAAATTTGGAGACTTAGAGCACTTCCAATGCTACCAAAAATCAACACTCCCTCTTAGCGAGGAAAGTGCTCTAACAATATGCCCGCTGCATATTGTTATGATCCTGAAGCATCCTCTGCGTTGTTGATGTCTGACAAGCTGTCCACCAATCACTGTGTTGTTGCTGCCCATGACATTGCCGCCACCACTGCTGCATCCGTACTACAACTCCCTCTCAAATTTTGCATCTGCTATGCTACTAGCACTGCCACTGCTAACACTGCAACTTAGTTGCTGAGCGAAGCAACTGAAACCACCCACAAATCTAAACAAGTGTTCAGTGATGCATCTCGGTGCTAAAGACATTGATTGTTGATAGTTATTGCATTGTCGCTTTGATGCACTGTGTTGCTACTGCTCTGCACTGTGTTGTTGTTGCTCTGCACTGCTCTACACTGCGCTGCTACTACTCATCTCTGCGCTACTCAGAATTTGGCGCTGCTACCCAATGCAATTGTCATCTTTGCACTCATCTGCGCCAAATCAAAACTCCTCCATCCCGCTACTACTGATCATGGGCTCCCGTAGCAAGGTGATGATCCATGAGGTGGGCTCCTCAAGGATCATGCCCAGTTGAATTTCAAGGTGAACTACAATTCCATGTTACCCCATCTCCCTCCTGGAGATGCATGGTCACTCATGGCATACTCATCCTCCTTGATCTTCGCAGTTGCAACCTTTGGATCGTGCATCTCATCCTTGTCCTTTTTCTTCAAAGGACATTGCGATGCAAAGTGGCCCATCTCGCCACATATGAAGCGCTTCACCTTTGAAACATCTCTCTTTTGTTTATGTTGCCCTTGTTGTCCCTTCGATGCGAGTGCTACATTCTCCTCCTCCTCCAGATTCTTCGATATGCTCTTGTTGCTACTGCCAATTTTTCACTTGACCAGATCTCTTCTCAGCTCCTCCTCCTGAAGAGATACCCACATTGACTCTCAACTGGGTAGCATTTCCCTACCTAAGATACTTTGGACAAAAACTTGCCACTCCTTAATGACTGCGTTAAGGGCCAACCTCACCATAGTTGTAGCAATTGGGGTGGATCCCGCTGTTGCAAACTGAGCATTGATTTCCTGAAGTCTCGTTAGGAATGGAACAATGTGCTCCCCCTTTTGTATCTAGATCATTCAGAGCTTCTGCTCCAAGTACATCTTCTGCTACTCAGAATTTCCTTCGTATAGCACGGACAAGGCCTCCCATATCCCCTTGGTTGTGTTCTTGGCAGCGATATGAGAGACTATATGATCCTTGATACCATCAAGGATAAGTCCCTTGGCCTTTTCCATATCATACTTGTACGTTTTATTCTGATCCAGATCTGTAGGTACAACAACCATGTTGTCTACAAATTCCTTGAGATCATATTTGTCCAGAAGGAATTTGATTCTTTCCTTCTAGATCACGTAGTTGGAGGATCCCTCCAACCTATCTTGATCTCTAAGTCCATGAGATGCCATCTCAGCCGAAAACTATCGAACTGCTCCCTCTTTCTCCCTACTATGAAGCTTCTAGGCTGGCTTGCACACTCCCTGATGGGGTTGGTAAGTCTGCTGCTCCTTTGCTGCCTAACAAATGAGAAAAACTAAATTCCTTGGAAAAGGAACTCACTGAGGAAAAATTCCCTCACTATGTGATCTTCTTCTTCGTTTGATGCTTCTTTGCCCAACAACTGCTTGCAGAAAAATTGCGTCCCTCTGGCTCTGTGTGAAGGCTTTGCGCTGCTCCCTCTGCCTCGGCAAGATCTCGATCCGGAAGTCTTACCTCTTTGTCAACTCAGTCAGAGAGAGACCACCTTGAAAATTCAACTCTTCTGGTTGTAACTGCGCAATCCCACTAGGGATTCGATCTACTGCTGTTGCAGCGATTTGACCTTCACTTTAGTGCTAGATCTTCTCTTCCTGTTTCACATCAAACACTATGATACCATGTGAAAATTCCTAGATCTAACAATCTCAGGAATACTACTGCAACCAGTTGAATCTACTTCACCTACTTTGTAAATTACATTAAAAAATTATTTTAGATTACTTCTTGAAACATTGAAGTAAATTACTGAAGCAACCTACACTTAATTAAATATGTTTCTGAAACAAGGAAACTGAGCAAAGAAAAAACAATCACATAGGACACCTTTATTTTGGACGAAAGTCCCTGGAAAAACCCAATGCGGGAAAACTGGTGCAGCAGATCTGAGGGTTTATTCTTATTAAGTAGTAGCAATTTCTGAATACATCTTTCAATACCACAAAGGTTATTCAGTTACAGAGAGAGAAATACTGGTAGAAAAATTGTGAGTTTTACCTCACTCAATCATTGGAATTTCCCGGGTGATACAGACACTGGATGAGATTCCCTTGGAGATCCCCGCGCTGCCTCTGCAATTACTGTGTAGGCACTGCGTCACCCTAGCAATAGATTGATCTAAATCTGGGAATCTCAGATCTCGACCTCTTGGTTTCACACCCCGACTCTCGGCTTCTGAAACTGATCCAACAACAAAATCTTGAAAACCATCTCATTCTCTGTGTAGCCCTACGTGGCTCTACGCTGGCTCTGCATCAACCTCTCTGGCTCTGCTGGATCTCTCTCTTCCTCTCTCTGCTGATGCTTCTCTGACTAAGAAAATCACTCTCTCTGAAAGCTATCTCTGCCCCTATCTACGCTAGAATCACTTAGATCTTATCTTCGTCCGAGCATTTGCTCCGTTAGAAGAATTCGATCACTAGATTCACTCAATGTGTCTTTCCAAATGGCCCTCAAGCCTTCCTTTATAGTGTTCTCGTTAAGACATCAACGATTGAGATTAGATCTCTAATCAACGACTAATATTATAAGTTGACTTGATCTTCGTTTTTTCTAGATCATTCACACTATGTTTTATTAGTAGCCTTTAATTATTTAATTTCCTTAAGTTTAGACTTAGGGTCCCCATTAAAATAATTATTTTTTGCAATAAAACATATTTCGAGTGGAATTTTCACAAATGGTTTATGGGTTCTTTAGAATACATGTGTCTAAGCCTCTCCACAAATTTGGAAACTTAGAGCACTTCCGATGCTACCAAAAATCAACAATATCAAATATTCTAAGTTTGTCTCTTAAATACACAAGATTCTTATTAGGAAGATATTTTGTCAAGATGTTAGCTACCTGTTCATCAATGGAGATATATCGTAGCTGCAATACACCATCCTACACCAGCTTTCAATCTAGTGATACTTGTTGTTTATATGTTTTGTATTTTCATGAAACACTGGATTTTCAGACAACCTTATACAACTGGTGTTTTCACAATGTATCACAGTAGGGTCTATTGGTCCTTCAAACAAATCAGACAACAACTTCCTCAACCAGACAACTTCTCTACTTAGTTCACAGACTGCAATATATTCAGCCTCTACACTACTCAAAAGAATTTGATTATTTCTTTCTTCTCATCCATGATACTGTGGAGGATCCCAAACTAAAAAATCCTCCTGTAGTGCTTCTTCCATCCTGCTTACTTCCTCCCTAGTCGGAATCTGTATATCCAATCAAGTGGACATCATTCCCCCTATCATACTTCAGGAAATAGTATATTTTTCCTTGCAGATATCTCAGTATGTGCTAGGTTGTTATTCAATGATTATGCTTCGGCTTAACTTAGAAGTGACTGAGAACATTCACTGTAAAACATATGTTTGGTCGAATATTCACCAAGTATATCAATGAGCCAATCAATTGTTTATACCTAGTCAGATCCAGTAGGCTCGATTCAGAACTTAGCCTTTTCAAGTTTGTGATCATGGGGATTGCCATAGATTTGTGATCCATCATGTCAAACCTCTTCAACATCTCGATCACATACTTTCCTTGACCTATATAAATATCATCGGGTCCCTGCCAAACTTCCAGTGTGAGATAGTAGTACATCATCCCTAGATCCTTCATGTCAAATTTTGTTGCTATTTTCTTTTTTCACTCTTGGGTTCGACCTTCCACACCTGTTAAGAGAATATTATCCACATACAATAGAATGATTATAGTCTCATTCTTTACAACCCTGATATAGAGATTCAGATCAACAGAACTTTGTGGAGTCCAACCTTTGTAGGTATGCATCCATCCTTGCATACCATGCCCTTGGTGCTTGCTTAAGGCCATATAATGCCTTCTTCAACCTGCAAACATAAGGCTCTCTATCTTTGACTTCAAATCCAAAGGGTTTCTCTATATAGACTTCTTCATCAATTGAAGACCAGTGAATGTATAGTTGTATACCTTGCTAAAGGAGCAAATGTCTCTTCGTAATCGATGCCTTCTTGTTGAGAGAATCCCCTAGCCATAAATCTTGCCTTATACTTATCAATACTTCCATCTGCCGCATTTTTAATCTTGTAGATCCATTTGGAAGCTACCACAAATTTGTCTTCAAGCCTATGTACAATCTCCCAAACTCCATTTTTCATTGTCGATTGATACTCTTCATTCATGGCATCCTTCCATTCTCGATGTTTGGAAACCTATTCAAAGGTGGATGGATTTGCTTCTATCAACTTCATCATGTATGCTACATATCCAGAATATATTTTGGGCTTCTGACTTTCCCTGAATGTGCCCTGGGCTACTCCATGTCTTTCTACATCTAGTAGAGTAGACTTCAACTAGTTAGGTATTTCTCTAGTTTCGGAGATGACCACTGGTTACAATGGTTCACTAGGGCCTTCATCTTCATGATTTGGTTCTTCTTCCTCCCTTGTACCTTCCACTTCAAATATAGGAACTTATTCATCATCAGAGTCCATCGAGGGATCCTTTGATTTCTTAAATGTGATACTTTCATCAAATATCACATCTATACTAACTTCTATTTGATGTCCTCCTTTTATGTAGATCCTATATGCCTTTGAAGTATTACTGTAGCCAACAAATATTCCTTTCATGCATGAAGGATCCAATCTATTTCTCTTGTCTTTTGATATATGAATATAAACAGAACAACCAAAAATTCGGAGATAGTCCACACTTGGTTTCTTCCCAGTGAATGCTTCTTCGGGAGTCATGTTATCTCGTGACCTATGGGGACTTCGATTTTGAATGTATACAACAGTCATATTTGCTTCATCCCACATAAATTTCAGCAAATCTTGATCATGTAACATGGATTTTACACTTTCTTCAATGGATTGATTCTTTTGTTTTTCAATTCCATTTTGTTCGGGATTGTATGGGACTAGAAACTCCCTCTTAATCCCAGCCTCCTTATAGAAATCTATGAGTTCCTTTGAATTATATTCTCCTCCATTGTCCGATCTTAAGATATTTATCGTTCTTTTTGTAAGTTTCTCTACTTCATCTTTGAATTCTTGAAATTTGTTGAATACTTTGTTGGGTCAATTTACTGTTGCAAATTAATGCAAGTATTTATTATCAATCCGAGTTGGTTAACTTAGAAGCATTCCCAAAGTATATGGGTTTCAATTATAGTCAAATTTAGAAGATGAATTATTGATGGTTAAAGAAATACATATTACAAATATAAAACTAACAATGGATCAAGATATATGAAATAATAATTAAGAGGCTCTATGTTCAGAGGTCCTGGTTGTCTTTCATTACTGATTCCATTCGATCATCAATGCCATTGTGAAAATATGAAAGCAGGAAATGATAAATCTAACTTCTAAACAATAGATTAAGATATATGAAAATATAATCAAGAGGCTCTATGTTCAGAGGTCCTGGTTGTCCTTCATTACTGATTTCATTCTATCCTTAATACTATTGTGAAAACATGAAAGCAGGAAATGATAAATCTAACTTATAAACAATAGATTAAGATATATGAAATAATAATCGAGAGGCTATATGTTCAGAGGTCTTGATTGTCCTTCATTACTAATTTCATTCTATCCTTAATACTATTGTGAAAACATGAAAGCAGGAAATAATAAATGTAACTTCTAAACAATAGATTAAGATATATGAAATAATAATAAAGAGGCTCTATGTTCAGAGGTCCTAGTTGTCCTTCATTACTGATTTCATTCTATCATTAATGCTATTGTGAAAACAGGAAAGCAGGAAATGATAAATTTAACTTCTAAACAATAGATTAAGATATATGAAATAATAATCAAGAGGCTCTATGTTCAGAGGTCCTGGTTTTCCTTCATTTCTGATTTCATTCTATCATTAATGCTATTGTGAAAACAGGAAAGCATCAAATGATAAATTTAACATAAGCAAACTAATTCATAAATTATAGCTATGAAAACTAAGAAGTGCACTTAGCTCGGTGTGGGGGGGCCTTCCACCCTTGCTTCACACACTGAAGGTAAAATCAGCTACTCAAGACTTCAAGCAATCAATCAGCATGTAACAACATCAAAATATGATAGAACAGATCTTCTATTATGTCTTCAAGTCTCAAAAATAATAATAATAAGTCATACAATTTCCAATGTCAAAGCCTTCAAAGTATGAGGCTTAAATAGATGAAATATCTAACAAACTGATCTAAAATATCTCAAGTAATCATAAATATTCTTATCCTATCATATTAGGGCAAATTCATTTATCATATCCATCATAATCTGGAAAATCCCAGAAAATAAGAGTTTTGACCTAGTTTCTAGGGATCCTCCATAAAGACTGGTACTGTTTGACCGCCTTTGACTAAACCTATTAAAGCTCAATCTGACTGTGCCAATAGGTGTAATATTACTCCTAGTTCCCGAGCTTTCTAGAAACATATTCAACTCGAGCCCAAGTGTCCTGCACATATCTAAACCATCATGTTATTATGGGAATTTTTGCTGTTGCCCAAAATTGTACTTAAATTCCAATTTTTACGAAAACATCTAATAATTGAAAAACATAAATTAAATACCTGTATATGCATCTTTGGGTCAATTTAAGGTGACTATGATGGTATATAGATGGATAATGTGGCAAAATAAAGTGTATTTCTTAAGCAAAAAGAGATAAAAAACAAGGCCCAACATCTCCCCCAAACTGAAGATCAAGCATGTCCTCATGCTTGTTGTTTTCTCTTTGACCTTCGGAGACCTGATGCTGATCCTATCCTTGATCCTGTAACCTCATGTTGCGCTGTGTGAAAAAGAGAATCCATGTCCTTATCTTTCTCTTTTTTTTTAAATGGAAGTTTTTACTTTATGTTTCACACACTTAGCTTTCTAGGAGTTTTTCTCCTGAAGCCACTTGAAAGCTTGTGTAGAGAAGATTGTTTTTTTTTTTTCATCTTCTCCATCTCCTTATTAATATTCTCATTCTCTTTAACCAATTTTTCATTGGTTAGTTTATAATTTTCATTCTCCTCTTTCAAGTGTCTCTCCATGATTTTTCTTATTTCTAAGCTATCAGTAAGCTCTTTAACTCTGAAAAGATTCTGATCTTCATCTTTTGAATCTTTAGAAACTGAAGCAGCTTCTACTTCATTGTTCTCAAAGCAGGAATCTTTATCTAAAGGATCCTCATACACTTGTTGTTCCAATCTTTCGAGAATTTGATTGGCCTGTTTTCTAATAGGAGAAGTTTCCATGATTTGTATCTTTGGTTCTACTAAAAATTTCCCTTTTTGCCTCCTGGGCATCGTCAAGAAATATGTTTCTTTTTCTAACACCATTGCCCCTTGCTGTTTCTTTGATCTAGTTGATGGATAGATAGATGTATGCATGATGTTCCTTGTTTCTTCTATGGGTTTAAGTTTGTTTTCCACAATATGTTCTGTAAACCCATTTTCAGCTAGAAAATTCTCCCAAACCATCCCTTTGATTTTCAATTGATGATCTACAAGAATTTTAATGAGTCCTTGGTGAATGAATTGAACTTCCTTTGGTTTGCCTTTTGATTTTATGCTTTCTATCATTTTCATTAAACTTTTGTAGAAGAAACATGGAAAATTTATCCTTATATCTCCGTTTATGTGTTGTAGTATCCTCACATGCTAAAGATGTACTACACTGAATCTAGGATCACAAGTGAAATATTTTTGAATTATTAACACCAATTCTTCCCATGGTTCATTAAACCATTCCCTTGGAATACGTTTTGATCTGTCAAAGGAGCCTTTCCTATTTTTATCTAGGAAAAATGTCCAGCCTTTGTCTCTAAAATGTAAGCCTTTGTGATATAATTCTCCTGAAAATGATAAATCTAATGCTTTAGAGATATACTTAGGAGTTAAAGGAATATGCATGTTTCCTACCATAGTTTCATTCTGTGTGAAGTTATTTGCAAACTCTTTTGTGACCATCTCATTATGACCTTTGAATTTCTGTAGAAAACCTATCAACCCTGACTGATAAGGTTTTTCCACAGTCTCCCTACTCTAGTGTTCTATTTGAAAGTCCTTTGGCTCTGCTATGGAGGCCATTTGTTCTGAAAACCATTTTGTGTGACCATCTCTTGTCATTAACTTCATTTTGAAAAAATAAAAATTTAAGCACTAAGTGTAACCATGGTAGTAGGCTTACATTTCTTCTTTACTGCTTTTGTCAACCAACCAATTCTCTATTTCTTTTCTTACTCTTACTGCTAATAAACAAAAGAATTTGATACAAAAGGTTGCAAGAAAACATAAATTTGTGTTTCTAATGTTACACCTTCTATTAATTCTCTGTTTTCCTTTTAAAATCAATCTCTGTTTTGCAAAATGATTGGATTGTGTAAAAAAATTGATTTTTTTTTTTATACACAATAGTATTTTTCACTCCTTATTTCATACAATTTTTTTCCAAAACACTGCATCCAAATTCAATGTATATTCATCAAAAGAAACTTCAATCATTTACATCAAAAATTCATGGTAAACTGTCTTACTTCATTGCTCCCCAACTCTGTCTTTTGTAAAAAACACATCTATCTATCCTCCATTTGCTTCATAAGATGTGTTCTAAATTTGTAGACTGAGTGTGTTTTTAAAACAAATCTATAACTGAACTAACAATTTCCTCATGCATTCGAATTGTAATTCCACTTCTCTGTTTTCTGTTTGAATTAAAACACTATGGAGGAGGACGTGTCGACCTTACCTTCTCTATGCACTTGATCTTTATGAATTTTCTTTGATCTTGTGGTGTTCTTAAATTGAACTGGAGTTTTAAATTCATAACAAATCCATTAATATCTCCTTTTTTACGAACTCATTCAAAGAAATTTTTTGTGATTGACTAATGGAAGAGTATTTTTAAAAAAATTTCAACACATTTTTAAATAGTTTGAATGCGGAATTTGTTGCATGACAGACTTACATATTGAAATAAATTCAGTCCCTCTTTAACTCAAAGCTTGATTGATTGATACAATCCCGAAATTCATTAAAACAATCAAATCCTACCTCACTTCGAAGAATTCTACTTTCTGTTGGATGACTTATTCAAAATTTCCGGATTTGTGGTAGTGAATACTTCTTATCATTCTGATTTTTCCTTTGCTCACTATATCTTTTGCTTCTCCTTCTGTGTTTTCTCCTCTCGGCCTTTTCTCAACTTATCTTTCATTAGAGTTTTCACATTGGTCATAGATACCAGGACGTGCTTGAATACACACTCCTTTCCCTCACTGAGCCTTCTAATGGCGATGATGGTGACAACCTTTCTCCAGTAATGTCTCTGAGTTTTTAAATGGCAGAAATGGATTTCTACAGGAGCGAAAATGGCTTACAACATAGTGGAAATGGTTTAACAAAGATGGAAATGATTTTGTTTTGTTTTACACAGTGATTTGTTTTGAATCTTCTACCCATTCACTAGCTCTTTGACCGACCATGCACGTCCCTCTCTTTGACTGTCGTGCCCGTCCTTCTGCATCTTGTTCACGTTTCGCATTCATGGCATGTACATTTGATTGCATGTAATGTCATCGTGCTCCATCATTAAACTTCACCTCCATACTTTTCATTTCTCCATACCTCTTATGCGCCATCATACTTGATGACTGCATGTATCTGTATTGCATCATAACTTGTTTTGCATTACATGCATGCCATCATAACCATTCATTCGTAGGTTGCATTCATTTCTTTGTATTGCTTTTCATTGTTCATATATTTGCATAATTTCACTCACCATTTCATTTTGAATTGCACCATATAGTTTTGAACTTTGGTATTTAAACTTTTTGATTTTTAATTTTAAAAATTGACTAATGCAATAGTCAAGTTTTTTTTTTTTAATTAATTACTTATGAAGAATGCTAAACTTTGTTTTATGGTTTTTTTGTAGGTCTCTCAAAATTTTTCTTATGGATTCAACTTGTGACTTCTTGTTCATGATCCTTTTTGTTAAAAAATACAAGGGGTGTGATATGAAATATTTCAAATGGTAGTATATGGATAGGGTTAAATTAAAATGGTGGCATGAAGAGGGTTATAAAATGTGGGTGAGTGTAGAAAATGTTGGTAATATGAGTGATGAAATGTGATGTAATGTAGTTAAAAGATGCATTAACTAGTATTAAATTAGTTTATCCAATTTTAGAATATTGTGAAAAAAATGAAAATTTAAGAGAAATTTTTTTTACTTACTATACAGATGTACTCCCTTTTTGACATTTGATGATGACATTGTGTTTTTTTTACACGGCTCTTGTAGACTTGATATCGACTTTATTTCTTCTTGCATCTGATTTGATTTTGAATAATTATTGTTCAGGTCCCTTTTTGCAGGTTAGAATTTTACATCTGCTATGATCTTCTCAGGTCCCTTCTAACATGTTTAAAATTTTAGGTCCCTTTCTGGCGTAATTTTCATAATGATGTTCAGGTCCCTTTCTGGCGTAATTTCACAATGATGTTCCATATTTGAAAATTTCTTCTGTCACATTTAGGTCCCATTTTGAATAATTTTTCAACAATAATTCAGGTCCTTCTACAAATGTCAAATAATATACCAAGTCCCTTTATATCTGTAGTTCATATTCTATCTTCAATTCAACTGCTGAAAACTATTTTCATAGTTTTTTATTTTATTTCACACCTTCCCCCAAACTGATATTTTGACTTGTTCTCAAGTCTGAAAAATGATTTTGAGGGTAAATCTGCAAAAAAATGTAAAGTAAAGTAAACGGAAAATGAAAATAGAATTCAAATTGGCCAAACAAGTTGGTTTTCTAATAGGAATTCAAGTTTGTATTGTGCCAGTTTCCTGGATTTTCACAACCAAACTTTTTTATTATGTTTTTTTTTTTCTTTTTTTTTAATATTATTATGAATTGTCTTCTGGAGTTTTGCAAAGCATATTGCTATGCTGTCCCAGTATTTCTAGATCAGAATCCATCGGAATTTTTCTCTGAAAATCTTCTGTATCTATAGGCTTATGATAAATTTTTAGCCTATGTTCATTTACCACAAACAAAACAGATGCTTCATCAATTGTTTTTATCTTTACCGCTCCATTATCGAAGATTTCTTCAATCTCATATGGCCCAAGTCAATGAGTTGTAAATTTTGCTTTGAAATATTTGAATTTGGAGTCGAACAAGAGTGCCCAAACTCCTTTCTGAAACACTTTATTCTTTATAAATCGATCATACCATTTGATTCGTTGTTCTTGGACTAGAGTAGTATGTTCAACTGCTTGTTTTCGAATCTCATCGAGTTTGTTTAACTACATAATCCTTTCTTGTTGTGCTTGCGACAATTACATCCCTAATTCTGTTGCTAGCTTGTATGTTTGTATTTGAAATTCAATTGGTAATAGAACTTCTTTTCCATATATTAATTGATATGGACTGAAACCAGTAGTATTTTTCCAAGTTATTCTATATACCCATAATCCATATTTCAACTTTTCTGACCAATCTTTTATGTTCATGTTCACAGTTTTTGTCATAATACTTTCTAGAACTTTGTTTGTAGATTCCACTTATCCATTTTCTTGAGGATGATATGGAGTGGATTTTTTGTGTTTGATTTTGAAAGTCTTTGTAATATCATGAACAAGTTTTGATGTAAATTGTGCACCTTGGTCAGTCACTATCTGTCTAGGAACTTCATATCTGACAAATATTTCTTCATATAGAAAAGACGTAATAGTTTCTTCTATTGCCCGTACTACTGCCTTGGCCTCCAACCATTTAATCACATAATCTATACATACAAGAAAGTATTTCCTTCCATTGGATGGAGGGTTGATTGGTCCCACGAAATCTAAAGCCCACTATTCAAATGGTTCAATAAGTACTTGTGGCTTTAATGACATTTGATCTGATGCCACTAGTCTACCCTTTCTTTGCTAGTTGTCACATCTTTTGACATAATTCCTGGAGTCCTTAAAGATGGATGGCCAGTAGTAACCAAGCTTCAGCACTTTGTATGCCGTCCTTTTATCTGCAAAATGGCCACCACATTGTTCATCATGAAAATATTTCAAAATTTCAATTATTTCATCCTCCCTTACATATTTTCTAATGATTAAATCAACACCAGTGTAAAATAGATCTCCATTGACCCAGCTATATCTGGCACTATCTCTAATTATTCTTCATTTTTGTTTTCTTGTGTAATGAGGTGGCAAGATATCAGATGATAAATAATTTGCTATATCTGCAAACCAAGGGGTTTTTACAGTTATAACGAATAAATGTTCAGCTGGGAAATTGTCTAATACAGGATTTGGATCACCAGGTAAATTTAATCTTGACAAAAAGTCAGCAACTTGGTTATCTTTTCCTGGTCGATCTTTCACAGTAATATTAAACTCTTGCATCAATAACAACCATCGGGTTATCATGCTATTTGTAATGGATTTATTCATTAAATGTTTTATACCAGAATGATCCATATGAATATAAACTTGATAACCTGTTATATAATGTTGAAATTTATTTACTGCATGTACAAAAACTAACATTTCTTTCTCTGTAACAGTATAATTCAATTCTTTTGGTGTTAAGTTTTTACTGATGAAATATATAGCATAATTGAATTGATTCTCTTTTTGTCCAAGTGATGCTCCAATAGTTGTATCAGATGCATCAGTTGAAATGTGAAATGGAAAAGACCAATTAGGTCCTCGAAGAATGGGTGCAATTGATAAATTGTGTTTTAATTTTTCAAATGCATGTTGACATTTATCAGTCCATTGGAATTCTACATCTTTCGAAAGTAACTTGAATAATGTTAAAGCTATTTTACTGAAATTTTGAATAAATATCCGATAATAACCTGCATAACCTAAGAAAATTCAAACCTATTTTTGTGTTGTAGGTGGTGTTAAACCCACAGTGACCTGAATTTTTGTTGGATCCACCTTAATCCCTGAAGAAGAGATATAGTGTCCCAACACCATCCCCTCAATTAATATCATAAAACATTTTTCATTACTGAGTGATAAGTTTGTCTCAATGCATATTTTTAATACTTTTTCAAGATTACTTAAACAATCATCATATTTTGTACCATACATGGTGAAATCATCCATGTAAACTTCCACACACTCATGAATCAAATCAGCAAAAATAACAAGAACTGCTCTTTGAAAAGTAGTAGGTGCATTACATAAATCGAAGGGTAATAAATTGTATGCACATGTTCCCCAAGGGCATGTGAATGTTGTCTTATCTTAATCTTCTAATGCTATTTATATCTGATTATATCCGCTAAATCCATCTAGAAATGAGAAAAATTTCTTTCCAGCTAATGAATCCAACACTTGATCAATAATTGGTAAAGGAAAATGATCTTTTAGTGTAGCTTTGTTAATTTCTTTGTAATCGACACAAATTCTCCATTTCCCATTTTTCTTAGGCACCACAACTATGGGTGAGACCCATTGACTATCTGAAATAGGATAGATAAATCTGACTTGTAATAATTTATGTAATTCTTCTTTCACTATTTCCTTCATCATGGGATTCATACGTCTTTGTGGTTGCCTAACAGGTTTGATTTCATTATCAGTATAAATGTGATGGATGCGTGTTTTTGGATGAATTTTGGGCATGCCTTTATAATCCCAGGCAAAATATTTTGAATATTTTTTCAATAATGTTATGAGCTTTTCCTCTTGTGACGATTGTAAGTTGTTACCAATATTCAAATGTCTTTCAGGATTGATTTCAATAATTTTTCTATTTGAATTGGTAATTGAATTTATAGGAAAAATGCTTTTGAATGTGTTTTGCAATGATTGTATTGTGCAATTTTCTTGAAAACATTCATTTAAAAGATAACTAGCAGCTTCATATTGAGTCATCCTAAGCTGTTCTGAAAGATTTGGTTCTGAGATGAATAGATCTAATAAATCCTCATTTTCTTCCTCCTCTCCTAAATTATAAACTTGATTAAGACTAAGAACAAGTTTAAATGTTTGTTGTTCATCTTCCTCAAGTAATGATAATAGAGAAGGAGATTGAGCAGGAGGATATAATGTGATATGATTTCTTTCATCTCCATGTGCAATAATCATACTTCTTGACCTACATCCAATATAAGCATCTGCAGTGGCCAACCATGGTCGACCTAAAATTAAGGAATGCCCTCCCAAGTTTTTTTTTGGCTGCAGAATCAAGAAGTCTACAGGATATTCCCAAGAATCCAGTGAGACAATGATATCTTCTAGTATACCTTCTGGAACAACTTTAGATCTGTCTTCAAGTTCTAAGACTGTAGTAGTAGGTCTAATGCTGTTCAGTTTCAAATGTTTCATAGACTTCGTTGTCATAATATTGACAGCTGCTCCCAAGTCTATTAAAGTGTTTGGCACTGAAATTTTTTTAATCGAAATAGTAACCTTAGGAATTCCTGGATCAACATATTTTTCAATGGTCGTATTCCTAGACATGAGATTTGAAAGACTTCCAATTACCTATATTGTTGGTGGATCCTTCTTTCTTCGGTCAGATTTCTTAATGCATAATTCCTTTATTGTTTTTGCATATATCGGAATGTCTTTAATTGCCTGCAATAAACGAATTTTAACATATATGTTTTTCAATTCATCCAAAATACTAAATTCAGGGAGAGATATTGGAATATTCTGTTGTATTAGTCCCTCAGGATATGGTGGAGTTTGTGTCATGATAGCTTTACCTTTTTGCATTTGTTTTTCTAGTTGAGATTTTTCACTTTGTTCTCCTTGTTCTATTTGTTCTTCAATTATTAGAGGAGAACCTTTTTGTAACACCTTCCCAGACCTTAGGTGGACATCCTGTACTGGAAGAATTGAATAATTTGGATAATATGTTGCCTCTTCCACATAATATGCTGGTCTATCCACCTTGTTGCTTGGATTAGTTATTGGCTGAGCTGGTAGTTGTGTTGGTCTAGAAGGTTGTTGGTTAGTTGGCAGTTGAAGTTTCTGCGATTGAGTTAGCATTGGTGGGTTTTGCGTTGGATATGGCATGGGTTGTTGTTGTTGGAATTGTTGATATTGAGGAAATGATTGTGGAGGATATGGCTGTTGATATTGATACTGCTGGTTATACATTTGTTGTGGTGGTTGGTTTCCATAACCATATCCCCTCCAACTTTGGGAAGGTTGGTTTTGATACTGTTGTGGTGGCCAAGCCTGCCATGGCATTGGTGTATTCCATGTGTTTTGAGGATATTGAAAATTTTGGGGATTTTGTTGAGGGAACTGCTGAGGCATTCTTGGCTGCCAAGGTCTTCTTGGTGCCATATAGTAGAGATAATATACTCCTTGTATTTCTTCCCCTTGCAATTCTTTTAACTTTGGACATTTTTTGGTTGCATGATTTTCTATACATAGTCCACATACTTGTATATTTTGCAAAGGACATTCCCTGAGTGGATGTTTTTTTCTACACTTTGGACAGAAAATTTCTAAGACTTCATCTTGCTCTTCTTTTCTCTTTTTAGCTTTTAAAACATTTACTTGTGTACCCAAAGTGCTCAAGAGATCTGTCTTAAGATTTTCTAGTAGGGTTCCTATCTCTGCTCTTGTTACTGCACTTGCTACAGATTTGGAAGCTTTTGATGAAATCTCTTTTTCCACTCTTAGCTCTTCCCCTAGAGTATTTTTGACATAACTCGACAATTTCTTCAAATGGTAAATTAGAAATATCTCCTTTTCCCATTACATTAAGAATGTCTAAATACTCATCTCTAATACCCTTTAGAAAAATAGTGCAGATGGTATCTTGACTGAGAGAATGAAGTTTGGATTTTTGTAAATTATACAGGAATCTTTCAAAATACTCCAAAATTTCATCTTCCGGTTGGGACATTATGAAAATGTCTTCTTTTGAGTCTCTAGCCCTGCAGTAAGCTTGATACTTTTTAAGAAATATTTTCTTCATGTCTTCCTAACAAGCTATAGTGTGTTCTCCTAATCCCATAAACCATTTTAAGGTTGTAGCTTTTAAAGTAGCAGGAAAAAGTCAAATTTTATGAGTATCATCAGTATATCCATATGTTCTACACAAGATATCAAACTCAAACATAAATGCATTAGGATCTTCTGTTGACATTCCATAGAAATTCGGCAATACTGAAGGTGGAATATTTTTCATTTTTATTTCTTCTCCTAGTATTTCTCTTGAATCTAAAATAGGAAAGACAAAAGTGGTTTCTTGATCATTATTATATTCTTGTTCATTTTCTTGTGTTCTTCGATTTTGGTTTTCTCTTCTTGCTTCTTCTTCTATTCTTCAAAGTGCTTCTGCTCTTCTATCTTCTGCATCTTTTCTTTCCGCTTCAATTCTTCTTTCTTCTTGTTGTTGTCTTCTCCATTCCCTTTTTTGTCTTTCATATTCTATTCTTTGTTCAGGAGTCACGTTTATTCTAGTCGATCCTTCTCCTTCTTCAACCATTTTATTTTCAGAGACTTGTAGTGTTTCAATAGGTTGACCTTGTATTTCTTCTACTACTTTGTTTTCTTCAAGGACAGGTTGTTCTAGTCGTTCAACAGTTGGTTTGCTCGTGTCTTTTTGTTTCCAAAGAGAAGGAGGTTCTTTAGGTGATTTCTTTTTATTTACCTCAAAGGCTAACAAGACTTGTCGTTCAACTAAAGTCAATCTCTGTCTTGATCTTTGTTTTTCCTCTAACTCTTCCAGCAACTGGTGTTGTTAATCCTGTGGATGAATGTGTTATTGGGGGGTTTTGTTTCACAAATCTACCTTTTTGATCTCTAGTTCTAGGCATAAGAAAACATTACTTGAAATAAAAACTATATTTTTGTTCTTTTTGGTGATTTTATGTTGTTTTTGTATTTCAATCTTTTTTTATCTTCCTATTTTGACTATTTTGGAAATTTTCTTCCTCGACAACGACGCCAAAATGTTGGGTCAATTTACTATTGTAAATTAATGCAAGTATTTATTATCAATCTGGGTTGGTTAACTTAGAAGCATCCCCAAAGTATATGGGTTTCAATTATAGTCAAATTTAGAAGATGAATTATTGATGGTTAAATAAATGCATATTAAAAATATAAAACTAACAATGGATCAAGATATATGAAATAATAATCAAGAGGCTCTATGTTCAGAGGTTCTGGTTGTCCTTCATTACTGATTTCATTCTATCATCAATTCCATTGTGAAAATATGAAAGCAGGAAATGATAAATCTAACTTCTAAACAATAGATTAAGATATATGAAATAATAATCAAGAGGTTTTATGTTTAGAGGTCCTGGTTGTCCTTCATTATTGATTTCATTCTATCCTTAATACTATTGTGAAAACATGAAAGCAGGAAATGATAAATCTAACTTATAAACAATAGATTAAGATATATGAAATAATAATCAAGAGGCTCTATGTTCATAGGTCCTGGTTGTCCTTCATTACTGATTTCATTCTATCCTTAATACTATTGTGAAAACATGAAAGCAGGAAATGATAAATCTAACTTCTAAACAATAGATTAAGATATATGAAATAATAATCAAGAGGCTCTATTTTCAGAGGTCCTGGTTGTCCTTCATTATTAATTTCATTCTATCATTAATTCTATTGTGAAAACAAGAAAGCAGGAAATGATAAATGTAACTTCTAAACAATAGATTAAGATATATGAAATAATAATAAAGAGGCTCTATGTTCAGAGGTCCTGGTTGTCCTTCATTACTGATTTCATCCTATCATTAATGCTATTGTGAAAATAGGAAAGCATGAAATGATAAATCTAACATAAGCAAACTAATTCATAAATTACAGCTATGCAAACTAAGAAGTGCACTTAACTCGGTGTGGGGGCCCTTCCACCCTTGCCTTGCACACTGAAGGTAAACTTAGCTACTCAAGACTTCAAGCAATCAATCAACATGTAACTACATCAAAATATGATAGAACAGATCTTCTATTATTTCTTCAAGTCTCAGAAATAATAACAATAAGTCATATAAGTTCCAATGTCAAAGCCTTCAAAGTGTGAGGCTTAAATAGATGAAATATCTAACAAACTGGTCTAAAATATCTCAAGTAATCATAAATATCCTTATCCTATCATATCAAGTCGAATTCATCTATCATATCCATCATAATCTAAAAAATCCCACAAAATAAGAGTTTTGACCTAGTTTCTAGGGATCCTCCATAAAGACTGGTCCTGTTTAACCGCCTTTGACTGAACCTATTAAAGTTCAATATGACTGTTCCAACAGGTGTAATATTACTCCTAACTCTCGAGCTTTCTAGAAACATATCCAGCTCGAGCCCAAGTGTCCTGCACATATGAAAACCATCATGCTATTACAGGAATTTTTGTTGTTGTCCAAAATTGCACTTAAATTCCAATTTTTACAAAAACATCTAATAATTGAAAAACATAAATTAAATACCTGTATATGCATCTTTGGGTCAATGTAAGGTGAATATGATGGTAGATAGATGGATAATGTGGCAAAATAAAGTGTATTTCTTAAGTAAAAAGAGATCAAAACAAGGCCCAACATACTTCATCCTTGGATTTCATCAAATAAACCCAAGTTTTCCTTGAATGGTCATCAATGAATGTTACATAATATAGATGACCTCCAAGAGAATTTTGAGTCATGGGACCACAGACATCAGAATGAATGAGATCCATAATTTCTTTTTACCTTGAAGGGCTGCTTCCAAATGGTCTCTTTGTGTTTTTTTCCTAATGCACATCCCTTGCATACTCCATGATCTTCCTTGAGTTTGGGGATGCCATTTATTATAATATTTAGGTTTGGTAAGGTTTTTTTGTGAAGATGACCAAATATCTATGCCAAAGTTCGCATGGGATAACCTCAATGTGAACCAAGGCTTGAGCAAGGGGAGTTATCAATATGTAAAGTATTCCTTCCTGGATCCCAATCATCCTTACATCTTCTATGCTTTAGTTTTTATCCCATACTGCAAAATTTCCATCTATGAAAGAAATTATATCACCCTTATCTTCTAGACATGAAATGGAAAGTAAATTCGTGTGGAAACTTGGAACAAATAGGATATTTTTGAGATGAATATTTCCTCCATTCTCCAGCTCCAACGAAGTTGATCCAATTCCTCTCATAGGGTAGCTCTTATTGTCACCAAGCTCTACGGAGTAAGTGGACTTTCCTTTTGATAAGCTTTTTAGTTTCTTGTGTTTACCAGTCATATGTCTTGATGTTCCACTATTGATTACCCAAATATTCTCATCTTGAAATGTGTTAGTGAGTGTTGAGAATAAACCTTCATCCTTTGTAGATGTCTTGGTCACTTCCTTCTTAAGAGAAAATAAGAGATCCCATACTTCTTTGATGCCCTTCTTGAGATGAATTTCCATCATTGTACACTTCTTTAGGAACTTCTTCAATTTAGAGTATATCTTCATCATGCGCTTAGCTAACCTTAGCTCTAAAACCATGTTGAGAAATCTATAGGACAATGGTTAAAATAATTTCTCTTTACTTTATAATTTCTTGTGATATATTTTTACTTTTTCTTACTTGTTAGCTTATTCTCTTATTATTATGTTTGTTCTTATCATCAAAAAACTACCAAAACAAGAAGAAAAATAGTACACAAGAACATAGGATATATGTTGCAAGTCAGGGCCAAAACCTCTCCACCTGAGAGGAAAACCTGTAAATCTCTTCTCTTCTTATAGATTCTTCAATTGACGAATTCCAAGACCAAGTATGACCTTATTGATGATGTGTTTTACTTGTCCAAGTCAAACCCAGTCAAAAATCTTGCAACAACACAACTTCAACCCCAGCTACAAAATTTCGAATCGCTATTGCAAGTCTGAAATTTTTTACTCCCTGCAGAAACTACTACATCCACATGTGCAAGTGAAATTTAGCCTTTGAAGGCCACCCAACAACTTCACTTGGATTGCTTCTTTTTCTAGAGCTATAAGGTGACCTAATAGGATCTTCTTCCAACAACTTCAATCTTCTTCACCAACTTGAGAATTTAGGCCTTGAAGCAGCAAACCCTAGCTCTTCTTCTTCACACGTGTGAGAGAATTATCCCAAAAAATTCTTCCTTCGCCCTTCTCCTTCTTCGCTAGCCTTCTTGCTCTTCACATTTGTTTAGATGATGAGAAGTGAGTTTGTGTCCAAGGGAGGTTGAGTTCCTTCCTTTATAGGCCTAATTCTTCGTTGGTAGGCTGACTTGGTCTTGGAGGGTATTCTGACACTTTAAATACAAAAATAATTCATTTTACAAGTTACAAGTGCTCAATGGGGTATTCAACATACGATGATGACTATTTTGAATTCTTGACCTAGGAAAAAGCCTAGAAGCACTCAATGAGTTCTTGACCTCTAAAATAAAATACCTTGAGCATGAAACCCATGCTCAAAAATAATAGTAATATTTTTCTTTCATTTTACAATATACAAGAATAAAAAGTAAATTTCATATTTATGAATACCAAACCTAGTTACACATTTTTCAACGTCGGGGATAATGTCCCTCATACATCCACTGATACAAGACTACAACTGGGACTTGGTGTCAACAATCATGACAATCAAACTACCCGAACAAGATACACTAACCATCTGGTTGACGTAGAGCGCTCTCTTAGCTCCTCTTGGTCGTACCCTGAACACACTTGTATGGTCCTTCGACTCTCGATATGTAGCAACTCCAATCTGCCTCTATCAATGAACCAACTCCATTAGATCACTGAACACGACTCTAACTACTCTCTATTTGATCGTTATTCCTTCAATCCATCAACACATTTGTTAGAATATCAGAAAGGCAAAAATATTTTCTTATGTTGATAATTACTTACGATACTCTTGTATTCTTATTAAATTACTTTATGTTCTTTTATCTTCTTTTCATGAAGAAATCATCAAATCAAAACATGAAGATCAACGACACCAGATGTAGGCACTCAGCTAGGGCTAAAACTGCTCTTTAGGGGAAAACCCCATCAAACTCTTCCACTAATAAAATTGAGATAGACCAAGACCTTAGACCAAAAATACCCTCCTCCTCCACCAAGCCAGCCTTCCAATATGATTCAACAAACTTCAGTAGTCTCTTCTTGTCTAATAGTTATAGCCCAAGAACACTCTAGAATTTCGGCCTAGCTACTTTAGATTTTTGGCCCAGCTTCAGTTCTGCAATTTCAGCCCCTTCTGCATCTTCAACTTCTTCACACATGTGATACAAAGAGAGAAAATTTGACTTCTTTTACTTGATAAAGAATTTATTTTCGTTTGCTAGGTTTTTCTTTTTATTCCTTGGATTTCACACCCCTTTTATGCTTCCAGCCACTGTAGATCAAACTTTTGTGAGTATGCTCCAAATGAGGTCGAGTTTCTATCTTTATATAGTGAATTTGTGAGGTCAAATTCCCTTGATGAGCTCGACTTGTCCTTCTTTGAGGTCGAATTGATGGAGGAGGCCTAGAAGACCTAATTTACTTAAAATAAAAATATTTCTTGACGAATAAATCCCAAGAAGGGTCTGCTACATAATGACAAGGACAAGGACTCTTGACATAAATCCTAGAAGCCTACAATGGAGGATTTAACCTAAAAATCATTGACCCAAGCATGAAACCCATGCTTTAATAAGTCAATTTATTTTATTATAAAATTTCTTTTTCTTTCTTTTGATATACATTACATCACGACTCAAATACAATTATGAATATTGACACTAGTTACATTTTTCATCACTCCCTCTTAATTAGGGAGGTATTCATAATTACATATATACAGAGGTACATGGTAGATATAAAAATGATATGCTCTATGAAGAGTCATGACTCACGAAACACGTAGTGTTATAGATTTATATATACCTAACCAAGGTACTCTAATCAGGTGGGACTAATGTGTACTCAAGCTTTAACCACTCTAGGTACCATCAAACTTTTAAGTTCTAACACCAACCCAGGGATCTAGGTGCGTATCTAAGGTCGGAGCTCCATGACAAACACCACCCTCCCTACTTTGGGATCCATACATCAACACATAGGTTGGCCAGATGCCCTCTCAGGAATCTTATTGCTACAAGATGTTTTATCTCTCATAATAACATATATATCCACGAATCCAAACATGCTTCAAATGTTTAAAATTTTTTATGGAGAGATCCTGCACAATCACAACCCCAGTCAGTGATAATCCTTCAAAGATATATACATGTAAACACAAATCTTCGAGGTAATTTTGATGCTACTTATACCATCATCAAGTTATCTAAATACAACTCGTCAGAAGCTTTCTTCTTTAATTTGTTCAGTGGCACCAAATACATCCTTAGTACTTCACAAGTCTTCTGTTTGAAAATCTAATTGTAGTACTTTCATTCATTCTTTGGTTTCATTCTTTCCTCAAGGTTTTCTCTATGACTATCATAATATGCCCTCCCTCTTAACTGGGGAGATATACCTTTTCTTCTATCCAAGCTCCCTCTCAACTCAACAACTTCCTTCTTTTATACATTGGAGAGACTACAATATTTCAAGGCTTTATTTCTTTCTCATAGCATCAAGGTCATCTTGACCATCAATGCTCTTGCAGCTTCCTTCATCATGCTCATTATTATTATCATCTTTAATTATGAACATCTTCAACATCGTGAAGATTATGTACCTGCAAGATTTTAATAACAAGTACAACCAAATACAAATATCTAGAATCATGAAGTCAACTATATGAAAATCATGTCATTACAATGGAATCATCAAATTGTTCAAGCTTTAGACATCAGATACCTAAACCTAGTTAGGTTCATAGTCAACAAAGGTTACATATTTTTATATTCTAGACTTTAACAACTTGCTAGGCTTTTGTCATAAACCCTAGAATCCATCTGAGACATAAAGCTTTAGATATCAACAACTCAATCAAAGTTTCAAAAATGTTCTTTTAGAATTACATGTCATATTCTACTAGGGTTTGCTGCGAACCCTAGATCAAAACTAAATCATATCAATAATCGAAAACAATATACTTCTAGGGTTTCATTGTCATGCCCTAGAATAACAATTTCTACTAGGGTTTTGTTATAAAGCCTAGATTTCTAAAACATGAATATCAACAATTAAGTTAACATATACCCATTTCATCTCTAAGGTTTCATTTATTTCTATGTTGTAAACCTTAGATGTAAACATCAAATTCCAAAATTAGATAACAAATTTGACCAAGCTAGGGTTTCAATAATATAGAATATACACCTAGGTTTTCATCCCTAGGATCTTACTATAACTATTACAATGGTTTTGTCCATAAACACTAATTCACCAAACCCTAAAAATCTAGGGTTTCATTATGTAACCTATACATTAACAACAAACCCTAAAGGGCTAGGGTTTTTACCATAATATTATCAAAACCCTAAACTTCAAAAGAATATGATTTCATCATATGTTCTAAACTTTATCAAAAAACCCTAAGAAGACTAGGGTTTCATAATGAACATTGACATACCCTTAACATCATGAGGTTAAGGTTTTACAGTGAACCCTAAAGGTAAAGGTTTCACAAGAATGGCAAGAGATAGTATAACAAGGGTAAATTCAATCTAATGATTAATTACCCTAACAATAATATCTATGATTCAAAAACCATATACATAAACATGTTAGTAATGTAAAACAAATTTCAGAAGAAGAATGAGCATACCTTTTGTACCAAGAAAAGCTTTGCAACAAATTTTGTATTATATGACATACCTTTAGTTGTTCTTTAACAAACCTTGTATTACATCAATTCTTGAAAGGATTCCTTTGCAATAAAGCTTCTTTCATGACTCAAGTTTATCCTTTGAATTTTCCTTCATAACCTTTGTGTATGTTGCAAGCTTTCCTACCAATGTTAATATAAAAATGTTATGAGTATATAATACATAAAAATCTCAATGTGAGGTGGAAACTAAACATGAAAGATGAAACAAAAAACAATATACTTATATTTTGGTAGAGTGGTGAAGACTCCCTCTTAATCTAGTCTTTTTGAGGGATACCTACAACTTAAACAATCCAAAAATGTTCTAACAAGATATATTAGATCTACAAACTCTAGAAATCAAAACATAAAAGAAAACATTACAAAAATTAAAATAATAGACTAAGAAAGATATGCTAGAGGAGACTTAATAGTATAAGTCTTTGACTTCAGCTTCTTCATTCTTGTTCTTCTTAGGTGAAGCTTCATCGACAACATTTGCATGTTCTATTTCTCTCTTCTTATTCCTTAGATTCTCAAGACATTGACTTTTGTAGTTCCCATCTTATGATATTGTAGCACTCAATCTTTGATAGATCAACCTTCTTCTTTGGTCCTTTGAATTTCTTGTATGTTCCCTTATTCTTGTGATGAGTAGGGTAGGCATTAGAAGTGTTGTTTTTTTCATCTCATTTTTGTCACTTACTAATGAGATGTGGGATTCTTCTTGACTGCATGCATTCCACATTTTTTCATAGGTTGGGGTATCTTTCCAACAGCTAATTCTTGTTGGAAAAGAGCACCAAGATTTTGGTAGACCTAGTAGTGTAACAATCACAAGTTATTTCTCTAATACAAATTCATCCATATCTTGGAGTTCATCTCTTATTCTAGATATCCTTACAAAATATGATGAAACAATATCATCTTTTGTCATCATTATTTTTCGTAGCTCATTATTGAGACTAGATATTTGACATATGTTCTTGATGGTAAATAACTTGGAGAGGGATTCATACATTATTGAACAGAATCTACATTGGATATGTATGGGATTAGATTTTCCTTCGCTCCATCTACTATTAGATTCATGGACAAGATGTCATTTTCCCTGAATTTCTCCTTTCATGCATCATCTGTAGGTTTCTTAACTTTTCCTTAAACAAGATCCAAAACTTTATGCTTAGCAAATCTTGATCTAGTCAATGTAGACCCATCCATTAAGATTGATTTCGAACAAACAACTTGTGCTACTTTTTGTGAGATAGTTCAAGCCACAACTAAGAAAAACAAGGTTCTTTGCAATAAGAAAAAAATTGCAACAAATTTTGTAGTATATGACATACCTTTAGTTGTTCTTTAACAAACCTTGTATTACATCAATTCTAAACTCTTTGCATTCAGTTTTAAGGGTAATAAAGTAAAGGTGGGAGCTCTTGAGTTCATTGTTTCAGAAGAAACCATATCACAAGAAAAAGATATACCCTTGATAGGAGAAAATTGTTTTAAGGGCATGGAATTGGATCTGCCACATTACAAAGACTTCCTCAAACCTCAGTATCAAAAAAAAATGAGCTTACATTTCCAAGAAGCTACATGTTAGATCATTACAGCTAACTCCTTAAAGTCATAAAAAGGTACTTCACCTGTGAGGTGTGTTTTAGCAGGGATATCAATATCACATAAGGCTCATGATGCATTGAGACTAGATATTTGACCAACGTTCTTGATGGTAAATAACTTGGAGAGGGCTTCATACATTTCTTGAAAAAAATATACATTGGATATGTATGGGATTAGATTTTCATTCACTCCATCTACTATTAGATTCATGGACATGATGTCATTTTCCCTGAATTTCTCCTTTCCTGCATCATTTGTAGGTTTCTTAACTTTTCCTTAAACAAGATCCAAAACTTTATGCTTAGCAAATCTTGATCTAGTCAATGTAGACTGTTGAAGAGGTAAATCCCCTCTGCGGACAGAGGCGATCCCTACTAGTCCAGATCGAGTCTAGCAACAACCATAACACGCAATGGCGCAAGTTCCTAATCGTGTAGTTTAAACCAGCCCATGGGCTGGGCTTATTCTAACTAATGTCATTGCTTTTGTAGAGAAAGTATTCAAAGTAGCACTCAAAGCCCTGAGTCTGTGGACTACGATCCTCAATGACCTCCTAGATTGGACACTCGCACAATGCAAAACAAAACAAACGCAAGCGTAAAATCTAGTATATGCAACTATATGTCAGTCAGAGAAGACATAACTCATCATCATAATCAACAACAGGAGTGGAACCATAACCAATAGTCGTTTATCATTAATCAATCAAAGGAGGATACAACCTAGCTCTGACGCTGAATTCTCCTTCGGAGGGTTGCCAGCGGAACACGTCTCAAAAAATCCTGTCAAGGATGGGACAAACCTCTCTCTTCGGATGTCTCGACAATAGTCTCATTGCTTGGATTTGGCCTTAAGGGAATGAATCAAGGCTCTTGTAGCATAAGGCTCTGATGGCTCTTGGGAACTTGGAGATTAGCTTGCAAAGGAGATGAGCAAGCTTTTATAGATGGAGTAAGGGGAGTTGGGATCCCTATAATCATGGGATTGGCCCTATCCTCAAGGAAGCTTCCATGAGAGGTGGCAAACCACTTCCTCTACATGGAGATCCGGAGCCAAACCTCCCAACTCAAATTAGATACCAGTTTATGGATTGGTTAGGACGAAACTTCCACCATTTATTTTTTAAAAACACTCCTTAAAATGGTTGGCGCGAGTGCGACTCTGAGACAGAGCGCCAATTGGCGCACCCTATTTGAATTATTTCCCCCATTGGCGCGGGTACTGAACTGGCTTCCCGCGCCAATGCAAAAAGGGGTGTTTTTAGGGTTTTTCACAAGGAGTTGTCTTCAAGGCAATGAAAGCTCATGTTCAGAGGGATGTCATGAAAGTGGTTTCAAGTCATGTCATTGCTCACAGGTCACGAAATGAGCCCTCCAATTGTGCGGGATGGAGAATTGCAGGGACGGTGACAAATTGTTGTGTAACAGATGCCCCCTAAAGCATGAGGCCCGAAAGAGAGAGAGGGGTGAAATGCTTTACGAGAACGTGTCCAACTGAAAACACCGCCGTCGGAAAACCTGCGTAGAGAAGTACAACTGATATCTCAAATACATGATATGTATGTGGTATGGGCGCAGCCATCCATAACATAGTATACAATAATCCAGATCCAAGGCATGGACGCAGCCATCCAGTAAGGATTGATAAATAGACTCAAGTATGGTTGCAACCATCCAATCAGCGAGTCATGTAACTAATCATAATAATCCACAAAATCGCAGCTTGGATTCCAACAGACAAAATCCAGGGTCTTGCGCTCCATCTCGACCCGAAAAAAGTACAATTTCAAACATGCGAATAAGTGAGCTGAAGTCAAACATGCAAGAACATCGCTTGATTACCAACCAATGATGAAAGTTGTTAACAGACGCGAGAGGTACCACCATTAATGACAATGGTCCTCAAGGTACTACAGGTACAATCTACGGCATGTGAATCAATGAGATGGCGTCGAACACCCGTAGAATCACTCGATCAGAGGCCAATGATGAAAACCTCACGTCGAACGCGAAGAACCTGCCATTGAAGCATGCAGGCTCCAAGGTACCAGAAGGGAGTCTCTAGATCATCTTCCTGGATAATGAGCTGAAGTCGACAGGAAGTGACCTTGATCGAAGGTGGGCCATAGTGTTTCCCACATCATCGACACGAGATAGAGGAACATAATATCTTTGTGAATCATGATCATACGAGAATCAGAGGAAGGTTGGTACTTGCAGAGGTCAACTTCTCTTGAACATATAAACGGCACGACAATGGATTTGGCAGTATTTGACATCAATAGATCAAATTTCATTATGACGAGGCAAAGAGGAGATGAGAGGTCAAAATGGATCACCCAAACCCACGGAGGCAAGTGAAAAAACGAGATGAGATATTCCCAACCCGACACGAATGCAGACAAGTGCCATGTTTAAGAGCGACATACTGCCAATACGACAATGATGTTGGTTCCATTTTCCCCACCATTTCTGGCGAGTACTTCTTTATTTTTACACAAGCTTGAAGAGGATACCATATGCTCGTTGTATAAGCCCACCCTAGTACATTTAGCGAGCCCTAGGAAGGAGGGACTCGAATAGCGTCATTACGATTGAATCCGATGTCATCAGGGTTTAACGAGTCTGACAAAGGAAGAACTCGACGTCTTTTCATATTTAGAGAGTTTGAAAAGACAACAGAAAAGTAAACTCCAAAGGTCCCTTTTCGTAAATAGTTCCTCAGATCCGAAAAGGTAGAAAACAATGTCTGAGAAAGCCTCCTAGTCGCGATAGGCTAGGGTATTCCTTTTTCGTAAATAATCTATCCCAGCCCGAAAAAGGGGTAAACGTATACTGGGTAGATGTCGTTTCGTGGCCACTTTAACGAGATCGAAATGACAAGGGCCTCGACAATATTTTCATGTTTAGAGAGTCAGAAAAGAGCTGAAAGATGACTCCAAAATGACTTTTTCGTGTATTTACCGAGTCCGAAAAAGTATAAAATACAACTCGTGTCACCGTTTAAGTTGCGTAAAAACCTGTTGCTGCACATAAAGGCAAGTGTAAAATCCATTTTTGACAAAAATATATTAAAATATTAATAAAAAATGACTTTTAAAACCTAATTAGATTTCAAAAAGTTATAAATAAGTCTCAAATGGTAAAAACAAAATTACTTTTACTATTTACCTCATTGGAGAGCAACAGTGGTCCATTTGTGTGCAAACTTCTGACGGCCACTGCGACTGATCCGGGCTATCATTCAGATCCCCGTTTGTTCCAGGTAAGGGGCGCTTCCTTGAACTCCATTTTGATCCATTTTTTAGAGATTTCCATTACGGATTAGACTTCTGTGGAAAATTTTTAAAATTTTAGGGCTCCGCCCATTGGTGCGGGTATCGGGCACGGACCCGCGCCAATGGCCTTTTCCTTACAAAGGGGCTGCGCCAACGGGCGCGACTATTATGGAAACAGTCGCGCCAACGGCGGAACTCAATTTTCCGCTTTAGATTTTTGAATTGTGAGCAATCCAAATGAAATTTCAAGCATAACAGAGATCTAATCGAGGCTTTTTGATCATGTTGATGCAGGTTGCTCAGGCATAATGGTTATCGAATGGAAGGAGAGGGAGCATGGGGAAGAGGATGAACTGGCTATGGAGAATGAAGCCTGTATGAATGCACTTAAGAACTGTGGACTCAAAAAGTTCTTCCTGACACCCTGCCTACGAGCTCAACCGGAGCTACTACAATACTTGGTCAGTATATGGGATGAAAATGAAGAAGTGTTGAAAATGAAAATGAAGAAGCTTCGGGACCAAGTGTTGGAACTTGAGGTTTCCGACATATATTTCATAACCAGACTGTCGCATAGAGGTCCGGTGCCCATCTTGACAGGCAGCAGACCTTTTGGTGAAAAGATGGAGCAAGTAATGGCAAGGGTGTGCCCAGGGGCACAGACCGGATCAGGAAGCGGGAAGGTGGACATCCACACTGTCGAGGATCTAGCACTCAGAGTAGTGCCACACACCATTACACGAGCTGCGGGATTGCAAGCTCCACATGAGGCAACCAAAGCCTAACTCATACTAGCCTCTGAGTGTATGAGTCCTACACTATTCGATTGGGCTACAGTGGTGACAACCAATATCAAGATGCAAGCAAGTCAAACTAAAGCAGTTTGGCTACGGTTCCATTTTGGTATCGTTGATCCTGGAACGACTACCTATCTTTCAGGGCCAAGGGGCCATTGTTGCTGAGCCGGTACCAAGAGAGCCAAGGATGGCTCGCTAGGCAACACTTATGCCCAGGTCAGGAGGAGGCCAACAGATGTCTTGGGAGGCCGGAGTTTTTTGGATGGTTACGACGTCAGTTGATCGTGGTTGAGGATTGGCCCTACGCTGGGACCGATTTCACCGGAGATCTCGATCTTCCGCTCCCGAGGGGGAGGATTGGGATGAGGAGTTGGGTATGATACTCTCTTTTTGATTTTTATGTTTTATGATTTTTTGGTAATACATGTCCGTTCTAACAACAGTTTTATATGTATGCAGATGTCGGCCCAGAGAGACCTGCCGGTATGTCTTCTATTGCACGGATAACCCAGCTCGCAGCTGATCCTCAGCGGAGGGTGCCGAGGGAGGAGAGTTGATCCAGAACCTTGAGGGGATCGCCCGGGGGATTCCAGACTACGCCCGGTTGGCAGATGTCTCGATGGCGTATTAGAGACATACGGTGGGAGTGCCTAGTCGCCTCCACCGACTTTTGAGACGCTTAGTGCGCGCGGTAGCATGTTACCACGAGCACCATGCGGATTACACCTAGGGCTTCTTTCATGCATATTTTTTGAGAGACATGTCGTCTCTGGATGTATTAAGACGAACATGTATATTTTGATTTTATGTGATGCACACTATGTAAACATTTCGACACACATATATATACATACCTATTCCTGGATGGATCTTTTTACATGTGATGATGTTTTTGTTTATAAATTGCGCAAATGTCTATCTAAAACCAAATTAGCTACTGCATCTGTTAATGTATTCATATGTCTGGGTATGTGTTGATATGTGATATAGTCAAAATTTCTTTCCAGCAGACGAATACGCAGATACAGACGTAAAATGGATGGATTTCTTACTGAATAATGTCCGTTAAGCTGTAATACTACAAGTTGTGAGTCTAGATACACAAGTAATTCACGAATGCCGAGGTCCACAGCCTCGGTTAATAATTCCAATACAACACTATATTCCGCGATATTATTTGTAGCAGGACCCAGACACACACCTTGCAGGTTAACCAACTCACCAGCAGGATCATAGATTACCCAGGCTGCCGAAGACAGATTCCTGGTACTGCGGGAGGCACCATCCGCGAAACCCACAAACGGAGTAATGGACATCTGCACAATCAGGAAGACCCGATCAGCAGAAAGATGCTTACATCGCACACCACACCACACATGCACACAAATGAATATACACACCTATGTACACACACCACACCAAAAATAACTTCAAGCGTAGTATTTTTTGAGGTACAACCCATTTCTAGGCTGCGCCAACGGAACTCCTTCATAATCAACGAGCTCATAAGTCCCATTTTTCAATACTCGTTTCACAATGTAGGGCCCATGCCACATCGGTTGGAACTTTCCTGCTCCAAGTTTGTCGTGCGCTTGGTCGTATATGAGGACGAGGTCCCCTTCGACAAAGGAACGTGGAGATACAGATTGATCAAAGTGGGCTTTGACCCGCTTCTTCTGTGCTTCAATGACTAAAGCAGCCAAGCAGTGGGTTTCATCCAACCGTTCCAAATACAAGAGACGCTCTTCTTCAAGAGAAGTGTCGGGCAAAAGTTCCACAGCCAACTTTAAAGAAGGAATTTCGCACTCAACCGGAAGAGTTGCTTCTAGACCATACACCAATTGGAATGGTGTGAATCCGATCGCACTCTTTGCTAATGTCCGGTAGGCCCATAGAGCTGAGAACAATTGGAGGTGCCAATTGGACTTATGAATACCAACTGTTCGTTGAAGCATTGTGACCAAAACTTTGTTCACAGCCTCAACCTGGCCATTTGCCTGGGTGTAATATGGCGTTGAGCTATCATGTCGTAAGCCCAATCTTGATGTCAACTCGGCCATCATGTAATCTCGAAAGTGAGTGCCATGATCGATAACAATGGCCTGAGGGACCCCGAAACGTGCAATAATGTGGTTGAAAATAAACTGGGAAGTTGTCTTACCATCAGCGGCTAGTGTAGGCATTGCTTCGGCCCACTTAGTAAAGTAGTCGACAGCAACGATTATATATGCATGCCCCCCAGCCGAATGAGGGTTACACGTCATGAAATCTACGCCCCATTTTGCAAAAGGGCCGACAGTAATGACAGGATGTAGAGGAAGAGGTGGCGCACGCATCTTGCGCTGAAAAACCTGACACGCATGACATTTGCGGACTGCAACAATACAGTCTTTGAATATCGACGGCCAGAAGTAGCCTGCATGCAGAATCTTCTGGGCAGTGGCATATCCGGACATGTGACCACCACAGGCGCCACTGTGACAGTCATTCAAGACTCTTTCAGCTTCCTCCAGGGTCAAGCACCGGCGGAGCACCGAATCTACTCCAAATCGGTATAAAGTATCTCCTACTATGCGGTAGGGTTGAGACTGACGCCGAATCCGACGTCGGGCATCCTTGGTCAACTCAGATCGAAATGTCGATGTTTGAAGATACACAATAATGTCGCCGTACCATGGGTCGCGAGTGCTGATCAAGAAGAGTGTTTCGTCCGGGATATGATCCTCGGAATGAGATGGGGTGGAGTCTGTCGGGAGGGAGCAAATGAGATCCGCAAAAACCAGTGATTTGGTCGACTTAGCAATGGTAGACACTAGGTCGAACTCCTGAAGGATGACTATCCACTTGGAGTATTTGCCCCCCAGTAATTGTCGAGATAGAATATATTTCATGGGGTTGAAATCCAAAACCACAGTTACGGTACGCAGCAGGATGTAGTGGCGGAAACGTTGCACAGCTTGTACTGCGGCTAATGCCAACTTCTCAACGTGAGCGTAATGTGTTTCTATGTCAAGAAGGCTCCGTGATAGATAATAGAAAACATGTTCATTTCCATCATCGTCATCCTGCACCAGAACCATAGCTATGGTGCTAAACGCGGCGGCCAAATATAGAGTGAAATCACGATGATAGTTTGGAGGATGAAGCAATAGAGCATTAACAAGTAACGTCTTAAGCTTCTCAAAGGATCGTTGAGCAATCTCATCCCAGCGAAAGGGAACATTTTGTTGTAAAAGACGCGTGAATCCTTTAGACACTTCCGCGTAGTTCGGTATAAAGCGTCGAAGAAAATTAGCCTTTCCCTGCAAACTCTGCAATTGATATAACGAGGAAGGTGATGGGAGATTGACAATGGCCTCAAATTTTAGAGGGTCGAGGCGAATCCTGTCCTTGGAGACTATGAACCCCAAAATACGGCCAGAATCCATGCAAAATATGCATTTATGAGGGTTGAGCCAGATATTATAGCGTTGACAATGAAGGAAAATATAGCGAAGGTGTTCTGGGTGGTCCTCCCTCCGAGCTGAATGAGCTGGAAGAGTTTCCAGATAAGGCTGAACGATATGGCATATGTCGTGGAATGCGTAAGACATGGCACGCTGGAAAGTAGCTCCAGCGTTCTTCAAGCCGAACAGGAGCTTTTTATAGGCAAAGGTACCCCACGGACAGATGAATGCAGTCTTATGTTGATCGGAAGGTAAAATATTTATTTGATTATACCCGGAAAAGCCATCCATTAGGGAATAAATCTCACTCCCAGCACATTCGTCAATGATTTGATCTATGAAGGGAGTAGGGTAGTTGTCCTTAGGACAGGCGCGATTAATATCACGATAATCAACACAGACCATTATAGTACCCTACTTTTTATCTACAGGGACAATGTTTGAGACCCATTCTGTGAGGGGAATCGGGTAAATGAAGCCCGCGTTCAGAAGTTTTTCAACTTCTGCTTTAATGGCAACGGCTTTGTGAGGATGCACTAGGCGTAAGCGTTGGCGCACAGGTTTCGCACCAGGATAGGTAGGAATCTCGTGAACTACTATGCTGGGATCAATCCCAGGCATTTCCTCATAGGAACAAGTGAACACGTCTTCGAATTCTCGTAAAAGATTAGTATAAACTTGTATCTCATCAGGGGAACAAGTTACTCCCACATGTATGTTTTCAACTATCCCCGGTTTAACGGAGATGTCGATTGGAATGGTTTGAGTAATGTTGCTCAGTTTTCCCTCTGACAAGACCTCATGTGTCAATATAGGCGTCTGGAGAGGTGGAGTGGGAACCTGAGATGCAAAACGCTCTAGAAAATTTGACATTGCCCCCAGGCTGGGCATAAAGGAGGAACGATGATGTGTATCGGTCCAAGGCAGCTCCTCAAGAGACATTATTTCAAAAATGGCTTCATCAGAAGGGAAAATATCTTTAAGAGGATCAGGTGAGTTGGCCTCACCGAGCCAGGGGGATTGAGAATAGATATCTAAAGCCATGCTCGAGGGAGGATCGGATGCAGCAACGATTTCGCAGTAATTAATCTCTACTGGAGTTAAGGGCATCGATTCTCCAAAATCAGTCACCTGTTCAGGCGAAGGGATGATCCATGGGTCATCAGACCTGGAGATCATATTAACTTGAACGGTGTGCGGTGGTGGCGCAGGAAAAATAGCCATGAGGACGGGGTCCTTGAAGAGACGGGGTCCTACACTGTCGGGGGGATTCGGGATCTTATCCATGTAAGGAACGTTTTTCTCGAAGGTAGAGGTGAAGAAAGACAACTGATCCACAGTAATGATTTTTCCCTCATGAGGGAACTTAATAAGTCGAAAGAGGGTGGATGTCACGCATAGCATAGCGTGAGTCCAACTGCGGCCGAGAAGCAGGTTGTAGTTAAGCTTGGTGTCAACTACTTCTACTTCTACATTGACTGTCTTCCCTTGTAACGTAATCAACAAACTCTCGAGAACACCCAGGGGTTTGGATTCCCGACCATTGAATGCCTCTAGGGCATTGGGAGATGATGAAAGAGCTGAAGAGCCAATGGCCTTCCAGTAGGCGGACGACATGACACAGGTAGAAGCACCCTCATCCACAATGGCCCTATGGATGTTAAGACCGTTGATCTTGACTTGAATAACAAGAGCGATTTGATGCGGAAGTCAGGGGGTAAAATTTTCTAAGTCGAAGGTGAGGAGACTAGAATCAGCGGGATCGATTCCACCGATTGCAGATAAAAGAGATTTCCATTGCGAAGGACAACTTTGAAGGACTTCCAATGCAGACATAGCAGAAGGCGCCTGTGCCAAATCCTCAACGATACTGTAGTGCTGAGCGGCACGGGCATTTGGATTGTAGGAAGACCTTCGCAAAACACCTTTAGAAGGTGGCTTCACAACAGGTTCAGCGGTAGGCTTCTCAATTTCCAAAGAACTGGAGACAGGTGGGGGAGGTGGGCCATCCACAACTTCCTTACCAGCTGCCTGACGCGGTCCAGAATAATCCTTCGAATGCGTGGCCACGGAGACAGGTGCAGTACCATTCATCATAAAGACATGGGACCCAAAAGGTGCAGATGGTGAAGGCTGTTCAACCATCTGGGTCTGCTGAGACGAGAACGATTCTTTAAGGAATGCCGGAGTCCCTTTGGAGCCTTTGAGAAGTTTACTAATTTCAGATCGTCGTGGACAATCCTTGGTATAATGATCTCCTTAAAAAATAAGGCAGGGGTACTTCGGTTTACGTTGGGAACCATCCTCAGTGTGAGGTTTAGGAGACTCTAACTTTGGGGCATCGGGTTTGGATTTGCCTTTGCCCTTATTTTTTCCTTTGGAGGCTTTTTCCATAGGATTAGCCTGAACGGCGTTAACCTCCGTAGTTTTTCCAGAATCTGGAGGGGCGGGAAGAGCAGAATTATTGGACGAATTGGACTTCTGCTTCCCATTCGAAGATTTTCAAGAATTTTGAGACACATAACCAATAACACCATCCATCGCTGGGGTAAGTGGAGCTTTAGAGGTTCCTGGGCGTGGAGAATCAGTCAAAATATCATAAAGCGTGCCAGACTGAGAGTATACCAGATCAAGATACTGGGCACACGCAATGGTCTATTCTTCAGTCACACATGCCCCCATAGAAATGTCTTGCGCGATTTTGTTAACGAAGGATGTGGTGAACCAATGAGTTAGTAGTTGATCAGGTATGTCAAACTTGATCAGCCTACGACGACGTCGCCACTCATGAATATGATTGGATATGTGGGTGGCTTTATCCTGCTTCAAAGAAGTCAGGAGATGTGTCTCGGCTTCATAGCGAACCAGTAACTGGAACTGGGTTAGAAAAGCCATTACTAAAGTATTGAAATCCTGAGAGATTCCACGGGGTAGTTCAATATACCACTTAGTGGCAGCACCGATAAGAGTGCGCTGGAAGAGACGTAGACGAATTGAATCATCGACCCAAGAATTAGACGAACACCACAAATGGTAGGTCATTACATGAGCTTTGGGGTCTTCACCAGCTTTACCTTCAAACTTAGGGCAGTCGCCGGGTACCTTGGTCGGAACCGGAGGCCAATAAGGATTATGAAGAATCGGATCATTAGTTAATTTAGAAACGTTTGGTAACTCCAAGGTATCCAAGAACGACAATTGCAGATTAAATGGCATGCCAGGCCCTCGATAAGGACCGGTACCTATACTCCACGCTGGTTGAGTGTATCCTTGCCCCCATGGGTTCTGTCCCAAAGGATTCTGACCGTAGGGGGTATAGGGTGTATAACCAGCCTGATTTGGTTGCTGGTAACCAGTGTACGGGGGTTGATAACCAGAGTATGGACCCTGATTATATGTCGGCCCCGTTTGAGCAGTCTGTGGATTTGGCTGCTGAGTATAGGTGTAGCCAGGTTCTTGAGTGTAATAATGGGAACCTTGGGGCGGATTATAAGTCGGTCAAGATTGACTGTGAGGGTAGTAACCGCCTTGAGGTTGAGCGGGCTGCTGATAGGTGGGACCCTGCTGAGGGCGATAATTAGGATGCACCGGTTGATTCGGTTGTGGCATCGAGTAAATCGATTGTTGAGCAAGGTTGACAGGATGTGTAGGCTGGCCTGGTTGGACAGGCTGGCCAGGTTGTACGGGTTGACCTGGTTGAACAAGCTGCCCTGGGTGAACGGGCTAACCTGGTTGAACAGGTTTCCCTAGGTGAACAAGTTGTGCTGGTTGTGCAGGTTGACCTGGCTGTTGTGGAGCACCAGGTTATGTCGGGTGGGCCGGTTGGCCTGGTGGTGGAATGGATCCAGGTGGTGGCTGGTAACCGGTTTGACCTGCAACAAGACCATAAGATGATCTTGCCTGATGTGCAACATTTGGAGCAACGAGATACTGAGGTTGCATGGGTTGTGAAGGTTGGACTTGCCCCCTAGGACCATATACTGGCCCTGGTTGGTACCCCGGTTGACCTGTGAGTCCTTGAGGTTGCCCAGGTTGGACTCCAGGGAGAGGCTGCACGAGTTGACCTGAAGGGTTGTAATACTATCCTTGCGGACCGTATTATGGCCCCTACTGGCCCGCGAGGTAACCTTGCGGGTCATAAGGATATCCAGGCTGGCCCGAAGGTTGGCCTTGAAAAGGTTGTCCTTGCGGGTTATGAGTCTGCCCAGCCTGGTTATACGGTAAACCCTGAGCATGAAGTTGAGCCTCAGGAGTGGGTAAATGTAAAGGATTCCCGTACTCATCGTACTGATATGGAAAAATGTACACGGGCGTACCATCCTGCGCATAATACGAAAAATACGAGCGGTTGGGATCTTGAGAGGATTGTCCGACCTCGAGGTTCGATTTTTGGAGGGAAAATCGATACTCCTCAGGAGAAATGTTCTCCGGCATAGCAGAAGCTATATAGACGTCTTTGGGAAGCGATGTGGTCCTTACGAACTGAGTGGTAATAGCAGGTGTAGATGCAACCACACAAACAGTGGGCCTGACCGGTACAGAAGTGACCTAAGGGGATGATGTAATGGGTGTCCGTGGATACATCCCCAGTGAAGGAATAACCGGCCTCGTAGAAGGAGCTGATACCCCCATAGAGGCAGCGGCGGCGATAATCTGACCTAAGGATCTATACCCTGCTGGCAGTGAGGGACCAGGCGAAGACATAACAGATGATTCAGGGTTGTCTTCTGGGAATAACTTCCGGGTTACTTCTGGGAATAGCTGGTAATCTTCACCAGACGTGGGGATTTCCTCGCTAGGAGAATGGCTGGATTCACTCATATTTGAACCTGCCGCTAGATCTCGTAACAAACGGTGAGGACTAGGAGTAATAACAGCATCTAAAAAAGGCGAACCCGATGTAAGGGGAGGGAAATGTTCCCCTACTCCAAATCCAAACCAAGGGTCGGAAAAGGGCCAATTGAACTCAACTGGTCCTCCAAAGGGAAGCTCAAACAGAACCGGTCCCCCGTCGGGAAACTTGGAAACAATGGGCTGTTGTGGTTCAGCAGAGGATTGTGAGACCTCTGATGAATCGTCGGTATATGGACTACTAGTAGACGAAACTGAAGGTTCCACCACTGTGACAGTAATGATGAAAGGAAAAGATCAAACACAACACACGGGTTGAAAAATACTCAAGGCACACAATCAAACGGCCAACAAGCAAAATCTAACAGGGCGTGTGATTGCGGGTGATTTATTTTACGACATTGAAACTTAGAAACTTCACCATTTCATGTTTTAAGAGTCGAGAAACGGATGAAAGATGACTCTATCTCTTTCAGTTTTGAAACAAGCGTGAAAGGACAAGCGCTTGGTGATCTTTTCAAATTTAAGGAGTCAGATCAGATCAAAATGACTGCTCAGGAACGCTAGGCAAAGGGTGTACCAAATAACCATGAATTTCAATATACACCTTGGTTTCAAAATGAAAGAGAAATCAACCAAGGACTTAACGTACGTGCGGGCAATCTCCCCGAATGCTGTGTCCAGTGTATCACGGGTATAGGGCGGCAGACTTGGCTTCCTATGGATAAAGGATAGAAACCTAGTGGGGTATCCCTTTATATATGCAATGGTACGGGGAGCACAAGTCCGTACTAGTGCTGTCTAAAGCCAAGAGGCGAACGATAGCTACTAGGTTTAAAGACGCCGGAACACGTCTCTAGCCTAGACCTCTAAATATTTCGTTAATGTTTCAATGCTGCCTTAGTGTAAATTGAATGAATTTTAATGTTTATCTTCAATTATGTTTCAGTTTTCAGGCCCTAGCGAATGTTATGTCTCAAAATCACCTAAATTCATACTACATGCCACAGTATGTCATTTCATTCGATGAAAGCTAATTACAGGAGAGTTAAGAGCGTTTCACACAACAACAAAATGACCAGAAAGCAACCAATGACACCTCTAATGCAGCTAATGGAAACTAAAATTTTTTCGTTCAAAGTCACTAATCATTAATAACACTGAAAAGATCCAATTCACATTAACTAATTTGAAGCAAAAGAGATTTTTTTTTGTATTTTCAATGTTTATGAGCAAAATGCACTAAACAAAATGAAAACTAATGAGACAAGTAATTTGAGAAGCAAAAGCAAGAAAGAAAAACAATCAAATTTCACTCAATGCAAGCACACAATCAGATCTCAAATCGATAAAAATTCCCTCAAATCAAAAGACACCCAAAGACTCAATTGAACCATGTAATCTAGGCCCAAAACGAGACAAAGCAGAATTCGAATGAAGAGGAAGCCAATCACTCAAATAATGCAATGAAACAATAGACAACCACCAAACGAGTGCGGAGCAGCAATCACAAAGCTCATTGATCAGACAGAAACCAAAAATTCCCAAGGGAGGCTCGACGCACAATAGCACCTAGATGCCCTAGGGCTAAAATGTAAAATCGATAGAAATGGGCAAACAACCAAAGGAAGAAGGTCACAGTCAGTCAAACAAGGCTCCAAAACACTCAAGCAGTCAAAAAAACAAGACCAAACACACTGATCAAGCTCAGGAAGCTCAGAACAAAGCAAACCCTAGTACCTCACAGGATTGGCGCGACTGTGAGACTGAAACTAGCGCCAGAAACAAATTGGCGTGGGTAATACACTAGCTACCTGTGCCAATGGGCGCGACTGTCAGGCTATAAAGCACGCCAGTCGAGTTTGCTAAGGAAAAATAAAAACAGGCAATCCAACAAGCAGACCAGTGATGATCAAGCTGACCAAAAGCCAAAATCACAAAAAGAGCCAGCCAAAAGAGCCGATCAAGCAAGCAGAATCGAGAAACAACCGAAAAGACAAGACAATACTCCAAGTGTTCAGTTCATAAACTAAACCGGAGATTGACTGAAGCAGCGTTGATCTACTTCGCTAATGCAGAGCAATAGCGTTTCGAAGGCTATCTGGCTAACTTCAGGCTTCGTCTGTAGCTTACAAAGCAGAACAACAACAAGCTAGACGATCCCCAGTGGAGTCGCAAATTTGTTGAAAAGGTAAATCCCCTCTGCAGACAGAGGTGATCCCTACTAGCCCAGATCGGGTCTAGCAACAACCATAACACGCAATGGCGCAAGTTCCTAATTGCAATAAACCGGCTTGTGAAGAAGACTTACCTTGAATCCAATGTTGTCATTTGTAGAGAAAGTAGCACTCCCGTTCCTTAGCTCCGGCAGATCACGATCCTCACGATCTTCGTGATCGGACACCTGCACACGCAAGAAACAAAACAAACGCAAGCGTAAAATCCAGTATATGCAACTATATGTCAGTCAGAGAAGACATAACTCATCATCATAATCAACAACAGGAGTGGAACCATAACCAATAGTCGTTTATCATTAATCAATCAAAGGAGGATACAACCTGGCTCTGACGCTGAATTCTCCTTCGAAGGGTCGCTAGGGAAACACGTCTCGAAAAATCCTGTCGGGGATGGGACAAGCCTCTCTCTTCGAATGTCTCGACAATAATCTCCTTGCTTGGATTTGGCCTTAAGGGAATGAATCAAGGCTCTTGTAGCATTAGGCTCTGATGGCTCTTGGGAACTAGCTTGCAAAGGAGATGAGCAAGCTTTTATAGATGGAGGAAGGGGAGTTGGGATCCCTATAATAATGGGATTGGCCCTATCCTCAAGGAAGCTTCCATGAGAGGCGGCAAACCACTTCCTCTACATGGAGATCCGGAGCCAAACCTCCCAACTCAAATTAGATACCAGTTTATGGATTGGTTAGGACGAAACTTCCGCCATTTATTTTTTAAAAACACTCCTTAAAATGGCTGGCGCGAGTGTGACTCTGAGACAGAGCGCCAATTGGCGCACCCTATTTGAATTATTTCCCCCATTGGCGCGGGTACTGAACTGGCTTCCCGCGCCAATGCAAAAAGGGGTATTTTTAGGGTTTTTCACAAGGAGTTGTCTTCAGGGCAATGAAAGCTCATGTTCAGAGGGATGTCATGAAAGTGGTTTCAAGTCATGTCACTGCTCACAGGTCACGGAATGAGCCCTCCAATTGTGCGGGTTGGGGAATTGCAGGGACGGTGACAAATTGCTGTGTAACATAGACCCATCCATTAAGATTGATTTCGAACAAACAACTTGTGCTACTTTTTGTGAGATAGTTCAAGCCACAACTAAGAAAAACAAGGTTCTTTGCAATAAGAAAAACTTTGCAACAAATTTTGTAGTATATGACATACCTTTAGTTGTTCTTTAACAAACCTTGTATTACATCAATTCTAAACTCTTTGCATTCAATTTTAATTGTAACAAAGTAAAGGTGGGAGCTCTTGAGTTCATTGTTTCAGAAGAAACCATATCACAAGAAAAAGATATACCCTTGACAGGAGAATTTTTTTTTAAGGGCATGGAATTGGATCTGCCACATTACAAAGACTTCCTCAAACCTCAGTATAAAAAAAAATGAGCTTACATTTCCAAGAAGCTACATGTTAGATCATTACAGCTAACTCCTTAAAGTCATACAAAGGTACTTCACCTGTGAGGTGTGTTTTAGCAGGGTATATCAATATCACATAAGGCTCATGATGCATTTTATTGGAAAGAGAAGTCTAATTTTCCTCATTATATGTTTAAGAGTCTGTGTAAGATGGAAAACAGGGTCCAGTTAAAGGGAGAAAATCATGTGCCCAACTTATTCCATTTTTCTTTAGTAAAATTGTTAGTTTCAAAGGAGCTTAAGAAGAAGAAGAGAACTTGGGATAGTTTCTTAGTAGCCTGAGGCCTTTTGGCTCACTATGATAGTCCTAAGACAGAAAGGGACACTCCTTTTGTGGCAACACATGAAGTTTCACCAACAACAAATCAATTAGTTAAGAAGCTTATGACGAAAGATAGGACAACAGATAAGAAGAAAGGAAAGAAAATATAGTTTGCACATGAGGAAGAGAAAGTAACTCACAAACCAAGAACCAGATTTGCAACAAAGAAGATAATTGAAGAGCCTACTCCTAAAAAGGCACATGAGCAAGAGAAAGTGACTCACAAACCAAGAACCATATTTGTAACAAAGAAGACAATTGAAGAGCCTACTCCTAAAGATATCATAGAGTCATCAAATGATGTACCATAGGACTTTGAAGTGGGTGACCAAGAGGTTGAAATGGAAGACAAAGATTTGAGAATCATGCAGTTGCAAGACCATCTTGACAAAGCTCATCTCATGGTGGCATATTTGCGGTAGCAAAACAGAGAACTCAGGCACCAAGAAAAACTTTGCAACAAATTTTGTAGTATATGACATACATTTAGTTGTTCTTTAACAAACCTTGTATTACATCAATTCTAAACTCCCACATCAATTTTAGAAAGTCCACGTAGATTCAATGATATTTGTAATCCACGTAATATGCTAAAAAAACTACTTGAATCTACTCTACAAATTGTGGAAACCAATTTTGATCACATAATCACATGAACAAGAAAGAGATAATTTCAATGGTACAACATGTTGTATATCTTTCTCGTAGGCAATTCTTGGCTGCAAAAACTACACCGAGAAGCCAACTCGACGAGTCTTCAGGTTCAAGATGGCCCCTAAACTAGAGGGGGCTCCCTCAATTGTTACGAGGCTTTGTTTAATGCTATTCACTGTCACTGGAGAGCAACCTATGAAGCAAAATGGCTAGATTTATGATTTAATTTGGGTGGTTGTTGATGATTACCAATCTTCGTTCATGAATAAATACCCCTCTTACAGATTCCTTGGTCAAAGTGTTAGCATCTAGTTTGACAGAATAACATGATTTCTTTAAAGGATTTGACTAAAGAATATAAGGAAATTCCTGATAATCAAGCAATCATACTGAATACTTAATCAACCACAGAAATTTGGATGCATGTAGAAGACTTTTACAGCCAAACAGAACACATTCAGGGGATGTGAGAAGGTAAATATTAAAAAATGTAGAGGATCTATCTCAAACAAACAGTCCAATAAACTAATCTCTTTAAATGATTATAACTTTGCAAGGGATTTCACAGAAATTGATACTCAATCTATTCTTACCCAGAATCTGCTATGCAATCATGAACATGTGCAGAAAGCACTGGAAAAACAACAAGAAACACAATTTTTGTTAAGAGATGGAGCTTGGAAGACTTCAATTAAGATTTTTGAAATATTTTTTTTACAAAGCTGAAAGGTTTTGGCATCAAAATCCAAACCTTTTTTATCACAAATGAAACAATATATAGACTAAATATCTCCTAAATTGTTACAATAATTCTGGAATAAAATCATTAATAATAACTAAAAATAAAATAATATATCTAATTTATCTGCTAGAAACTTTGAACTATTTGCAAGTATCATTGAAATCTGAAATTAGTTCACTGACTGCTAGAAATCTACACAATTATCCTCAATCTGCTGATCTTTTGCTATAATCTGCTCATCCTTTTCCAACTGCCAACTATGCCCTGTAAATCTGGAATTGGTAATTTCATTTTCCACTTATCCTTTAACTTTGTTAAATGAGATATCCTATTCTTGATATGATTCTCGAACGATGAATAGACTACTGATTTCTGGGTTCTTTGCCTGAAATCTAGACGGTGTTGAAACTGTCTCCACAAAATGTGACAACTATCTTTTAAGCATGGCCAACACTTCCACCTATGTTCTTCATTTATCCTTTTATCGTCCATGGTCAAAACATTGTTTAATTTACCTTGGAAACTTAATCTTTGGAAAAACATTGAATAATTCCTTTCGTATGGAGGGTTCACTCAAATTTTGATGCTACTTTCTGGTTTGTCTTCTTTAAACTCTCCAGTAAAATATTTGTTAGAAGGAAATGCCTAATACCTCCTTGGACAATCCCTGGTTGAAGTAATTTATTTACCAAGGCAATTTTAAGCAATTTAAGAATAGTACCAGAATTATGGATAGAAGTATTTTCTTTTTTCGAGCAAGGTTTATTAAAAACGTTGCAAACATTATAAAGGGTAGCATTAGTAGACAGGTAATTGTTGTTGGTACCCGATCCAACGTGAAGAGTACCTGAAGAAGGTAAAATGCCAATTCCACTCTGAACCTGTCCTTGAGCATATGGCTCAGAGTAGATTGTAGAAGGAGTGGAAAACACCTATAGACCTGAATGTCTGTTAGTACTTGATATGGAAATGCCCTTTCGTGAATTGGCATTAATCTGGTAGAGCCAACATCATGTAAGGGGTTGGGACTCAAGATTGGCAGTATAGGATGAGACTAGTTCCTAGAATCTGGAGATGTGAAACTTGGAGATCCAGCAGCTTCTGCTACTTGTTCCAGTCCATCAAGAACTGACCTGATCTATCAGAGAGGCTGATTCCTTCAAGTGCTTAAAATCAAAATAAAATTTGAACCCTAGTTTAGGGTTGAACCTCCATGACATATCACAGGTGCTTTCATTAGATCATTGAACTTCCCAAATCCATAAAACTTAATGTCCTGGAACTTCTCTAGAGAAAATTTCATCATGGCAGCACCCACTTCATGATCAAAGAAATCGTTGGTTTTGGTATCACAAATGGAGTTTTCACCAGATGCCTTAACTTCTTCTTTAACTTCTGCAATTGAAATGGGCTTCGTCTCTACTTGTTGAACCTCCTGTACTTTGACAATGAAATCCTCGCCTGTGCAGACCACCGATTCATCCTCAGTGAAAGTGGCATATAAGTGGAAGTCAAGTATGTTGTGATTCTTTTTTATGGCTGGAGAAATGGATCCTCGGGCTGCCAGTATGGTAAACACCACCATTCCAATCACGAACAAGGTGAAGCACAGATTGGCTATCAGGCCGATCATTCTCTGCCAGATTGTATCAGCTTTAAACAATCCATTAGAGGATGATGATGATCTTCCCATCACAATGTTGTTCGTCATCATTTCACAACCAAAGAGCTATCTCCCCTCGCCTCAGCTCATCAGAAGAGTTGAGGTCTGAATGCAAATTTGTAGAACCCTGTTCGCAGTGATCTAAGAACCCTCTGCTCACGATGCTCTGTCCTGCATTATCGCTTGAAGAGAAAATAAAAACCATCCGCTGATTTCGGGGGGGGGGGGGATGTTGTTGGTTAGCAATTTTCGACCTAGGGGACCGAAATGCTCCAAATGATGCCACGTAAAGCAACTTTCTTCGGACCCCCACAGTTAAAGCTTAGATGCCTTTGGGGCATCCGAAATGGAGTGAAAACTGTTGATTTCATATTGACAATCTCTGCCATTAAAAATTGCCCGGACATTCATCTTGGCGCTTCTTGTTTGAACTTTGACTTACATGGATTATGACTTGTCGTATTTGGCTTGCATGATTGATTGGTGAACGTTGATTTTGTGATTAGGCTGGATAAAAATAAAAATAAAAAACATAATTTTAATTTTATTGTTTTAAAATTAAAATTGATAAGATTGCTAAAATCCTTAAAAAGCATAAGGTTTCCTCTTATTTCAAGCCCCTTAATACAATTCGTAGTTCTCTTAAATCGGTTAAAGATCGGATTGACCCCAGGGATGGAAAAGGTGTCTACATCATTCCCTGTTCCCGTGGGACTCCTTACATTGGTGAGACGGGTCGGTCCATTAATCAAAGGATCTGTGAGCATGCGGCTGATATCAAGCATAGAAGATCTCGCTCATCCGCCTTAGCTGAGCATGCAGAAAAGACTAACCATCATGTTTGCATTGAAGATGCTAAGGTCATTGCTAGAATAGACCATTTCCATCATCGTAAGTTGAGAGAGGCTATTGAAATTGAAAAAAGGCCCGTTAATCTCAATAGAGATGATGGTTGGAATATCAGCAGATGCTGGATTCCTGCCTTATACTCTTGATTTTTTATTATTATTTTATTTTTATTTATTTATTTAGTTATTTTTACTTTATTTATTTGATTAAATAATAATAATAATAATAATAATAATAATAAATAAATAATAATAAATAATAATAAATAATTAAATAAATAAAAATAAATAAAAATAAATAAATAAATAAATAATAATAATAATAAATAAATAAATAAATTAAATTAAAATAAATAAAAATAGAAATAATAATAATATTAATTATTTAATTAATAAAATCTTTTTATGATTTATTAATTTATATTTTTGTTTTTATTTATTTGTTTTATGTTATTTTTATTTATTTATTTATTTAATTATTTTATTTATTTATTTATTCTGACTCTTTGTTTGACTATTTGATGATGGTGTGTTATAATAAGAATTAATTATATTTATTAATTAATTATAATAATTAATTATTATATAGTTTAATCAAAATTTACAAAAATTTACACCACGATTTGTTAAATTACTTACCATTATATTAATATATTAAAGGTTTTATAAATAAATAAATTAAAAAATAATAATAATAATAATAAATAAATTTAATAAAATTAAATAAATAAATAAATAATGGAATATCTACTTTTTCAAAGTCAAACTAGCCGTTATCCTAACGGCTAGTTGAGTCATTTCTACATCTATTTATACTTAATGACTGGATCTGATCTCTCACATAGTCCTGATGATGAACCACACTGGTTGGTTCGAAACGCGTCGACCTCGTTCTTTTGCATGTGATTACTACCGAAAGAATTTCTACAAATTTAAAATTATTATTATTATATATATATATAATTAATAAACTAATCAAAAACATAAATAAATATATGTTTGAGCATTTAGCCAAAAAGGAAATTGGCAATTTCTATTAAAAAAAATAGTTTTCTTTGGTGTAAGAAATAGCTACAACACAACACAGATTTATTTGGGGAAAGCTTCAACGAAAAACCATGCTATCCTATATTGCACAAGTCAAAGAATATGAAAACAATACAATACTTCTCTTAGGCTTGAGAGCTCTCTGCACTATCTATGTCTTTTCACGGATTCCTAGGCTAGCTTGGTTCAATACTTAACCAATTTCTTGGCCTTTGGATGCCATGCTTGCTTGCGCCCACATGTGCAATTCTCTGATTATACAACTAATAGTACACTTCCCTTTAGCTCCAATCTTAGTCTTTCTCAGAAGTGACATGCATGAGTTATTTTTAGTGAATTATCAGTTATCTGATTAATCACTGCGTGTGAACTAAATCTAATTCAATTCAATTGATCTCTCACTAGTTCCTCCATCAGTTTGAACTAGTTAAACTGATTTTAACTCAAATAAATTAAGTTAATTAATTACAACTCAAAATCAACTCAATGGCAAGGCTCCTAAAAAGTAGGAGACACTCTACATGCCTCTAGTTTGACCCTTAATTCGAATTAACTAAACTAACTAAGTCTTCCCTGTTGAAATTTGGTTACCGAAGGACAGGTGGTTCCCTAAGGCTTTGATCTTTAGCTTAGGGAAAAGTGTCCAAAAGAATTTAATTTTTCTCCTAAAGTGACTTTATAATTTTTATAAAGTCAAATCTAATTTAAAAGTGACTTTAAGTGATAAAGTTACTAAAGTCTAATTTAAAAGTGACTTTAAGTGATAAAGTTACTAAAGTCTAATTTTAAAGTGACTTTAATAAAGTCAATGTAAAATTAGAAAAGAAAAGTGACTTTGGAAATAAATGACTAAGTGGGTCTTTATTAAAGTGGGGTGAATTAAAAAATAGAAAGTGAGATTTAAATGAGCATTTAATCTCAGCCCTAGATCTTAATCTATTTCAGCCATTGGATTTAGGGATTCCCCAAAAGTCACTTAGGGTTAGGTTAAAGGAGGAAAATGAGGGAAAAGGTCATTCATTCTTTCATGAGTAGATTGGGAGAAGGAGAGAAGGAGAGCTGGAGATTTTTCTGAGCAGTGAGAAGAAGGAGGGCAGCAGTGAAGAGATTTCAGCAAAGGTACAACAACATTTATTGGCACACATACCGAGGCAGAAAATCCGTACAACAAAGGAGAGGCAGTGTTTCCAAGTGAGGAGGCACATAAATCGAGGAAGAGGGTACAACAACAAGCACACACTCCAAGGCACAAGAATCAGGCACAATTTTCAAGGAAGAGGGTGGCTGTCATTTCTGGCACAAAAACCGAGGAAGAGGACAACAGCTATAGCTCTGTTTTTTGGCATGGATTTCAAGAGAGGTTGCTGTACAAAATCTGTACAGTCCGTACAGCAAAGTACGACGGTTCCGGCATGCTTCCCGAGGTGGCCGTACAACATTTAATGCTGTCCTAAGGTGCTGTAAATTTTCTGTTTTCTGTTGTTGCTGATTTGGCACAATTTTCGAGGTAGTGTGCAAGCACGGAAATCGAGATAAGTCTGTAAATTGGTTGCTGGAATTTTTTCTGAGTTTTTCCTGTTTCACTGTAAAAAGCAATATTCAGAAAAATAAAAGAGAAGCTTTCGAACTGGTTTTCCCCAAGAGTTGTAGGGGGTTTTTCCAGGGTCATGTTGACCAAAAATATCAGTGTTAAATGTGTTGAATGGTTGTTTTATGCTTGCTGATTTTTATTTCTACATTTTCCAGCACTCTGTAAATTTTCCAGAATTTGTGTTTTCAGCAAAAAATTATTTTCCAGTTTGTTGAATGTAAGGATATGGGAAAGGGCATTTAACTATTTGGAGAAATAAGGTGAAATTGAAAACCGGGGTGGGAAACAGAAAATTTCTACATGGTATCAGAGCTTGAGCGCTGAAAGTGCAGTTTGGGACAGCAAGAAGAAAAATACAGCCTGCTGATTTTTCACTCAGAAAATTCCAGCAAGCTGATTTTTCACACACAGGATTTTTATCTTTACTACAGCAGTGCTATTTTTCAGTTTTAGGACAACAGAATGTCATTGGGATTGAGGGTGGAGAATAGGTTGGATGGGCATACCAATTACAGCGTTTGGAAAGAGAGAATGCAGAGTATCTTTGAGGAGGCAGAAGTCTGGGATATCATGGTTCATACCCAACAACAGCCTGTTAATGTGCCTACTGATGCTACTCAGTTGGCAGCATATAATAGAAAGAACAACAAGGGTAAGAGACTGATTCTAGACGGAATCAAATACCATTGCATTCCTCATGTAAGAGGAAAGAGAAATGCTCATGAGATGTGGAAAACATTGTCCAATCTCTACCAGAGTACCAATGAGAACCAGAAAATGGTCCTGAAGGAGAAGCTGAAAACCATTAAGATGGGTAAGACTGATAGTGCACCTGGATATCTCACAAAGATTACTAGTGTGAGAGATGAGTTGGCAGCAATTGGAGAGGTCATTCCACCCACTGAGTTGGTGCGGATTGCAGTGAATGGCCTCCCCAGTTCATGGATGAACTTTGCTGATGGGGTTTGTGCACGTGAGACCCTTCCCACATGGGAGAGGTTTTGGGATGATTGCATTCAGACAGAGATCAGGAAAGGTCAACTTGGGGCAGCCAAGTCAGTTGAGCAGGATGAGGATGTAGCACTGTTGGCAGGAGGCAAGAAAGGCAAAGGGAAGAAACAGGTTTCCATAAGTAATGGTGGGGGCAAAAGTAAAGGTAAAGATAAACAGGGTAACATACAGAAGGACTATTCCAAGGTGAAGTGTTGGAATTGTCAGAAGATGGGACACTATGCAGTTGTGTGTCCGGAGAAGAAGAAGAAGAAGGGGAAGAACCAGAGCATGGCAGCATCAGCAGAGGTTGAGGACTTTGCGTATCGCTTGACCTCGTGAGTTGGGTTCACTGCGGTGTGAGTCCTCTCTGCAAGATTACTCGCCATAAAGGTCTGAGAGAACATGCATTTCCCTCGATTAATGGAGCATCTTCAGATATCCGGTATGTGGACAAAGTGGGGCTTCACGTCATATGACAGAGTCCGTGAGGCACTTCTCAGAGCTTTCGTGAGAGTGGCACCGATATAGAGGTAGTACTGGGTGATGACAGAGTTGTTAGAGCAGTCAGTGTGGGAACATTGACATTTCAGAGGGAGTCTAAACCTCCCTTGAAGGTGTCAGATGTTCTTTATGTGCCAGGGATGAGGAAGAACCTCATATCCGTCTTAGCTTTGGAGGATAGAGGATATGAGATACCGTTCAGGGGAGGACAGGTGCTGATATATCCCAGGGGTGCTCCAACTGATTCAGCTAGAGTGATAGGTGTACGCCATGCAAAGGTGTACAAGTTTGCATTTCAGCCCCTTTTGGCATTGAGCAGTAGTACCGACAGCAGAGCTAGCAGTTCTGAGCTGTGTGAGATTTGGCACCGCAGGATGGGGCACATGTATCATGGAGCCTTGAGGACCTTGCGGGAGATCACTACAGGTGTGCCAGATTTCAGTACTGATCACTTTGATACTCGCAGAGGATGTGCGATGGGCAAGTTTTCCAAATCCCCTTTTCCCAGCAGTGACAGCAGAGCGACTGGGATACTTGATTTGATTCATTCCGATGTGAGCGGTCGGATGTCTCATGTTTCCTTGAGTGGATATGAGTACTATGTTTTATTCGTTGATGATCACTCCAGGAGGACCTGGATTTATTTCTTGAAGACCAAGAGTGAGGTCTTCAAGCGGTTTCAGGAGTTCAGAGCTCTTGTGGAGACACAGTCAAGTCGGAAGATCAAGTCCCTGAGGTCGAACAATGGAGGAGAGTACACCCTTGGAGAGTTTGTTGACTATTGTGCGGAGGCAGGCATTAGGAGGGAGTTCACTGTTCCTTACAACCCCCAGCAGAACGGGGTTGCGGAGAGGAAGAACAGATCCATCGGAGGGGCTGCCAAAGCCATGTTACATGATCGGGGGTTGCCATTGTTTTTGTGGGCAGAGGCCTGCAACACAGCTGTTTACTTGCAGAACAGGAGTCCGCATCGTGCCTTGGGGCACATGACTCCGGAGGAGGCTTTTTCTGGGAAGAAGCCTGATATGGGTCATCTTCGTATCTTTGGGTGCATGACATACTCCCACATACCCAAGGAGAAGAGGACCAAACTAGAGCCCACCGCAGAGAAGGGTATCTTTGTGGGCTACAGTGAGACCTCCAAGGCCTTTCGGATTTACATTCCTGCGCAGAGGAAAGTTGTTGTCAGGCGGGATGTGAAGTTCGAGGAGGACAGGGCCTTTAGGAGGTCACGGGAGTTAGAGTATCTGGATCAGCCAAACCCTCAGCAGCAGCTGAGTCAGTCACAGGGATCCAGTGGGCAGGGATCAGGAGGATCCAGAGGTACATCTATGATGATGTCTGGTCCGTCAGTGAGCAGTGCCTCGCAGAGTCAGAGGGGTGGTGCTTCGGGCAGCATGCAAAGCAGTCCACAGAGCAGTTCAGTAGGGAGTCCACTGATGGACAGTTCACACGGCACTTCAGCATCTACAGGTTTAGGTGCAGGCAGGAGGACAACAGACAGACAGTCAAGAGTTCAGGCTCTTGATGATGATGAGGAGGAGTTTCATTCTCCAGTGGGAGAAGTGTGCTCAGGGAAGAGGAAGCCCAAGTGGCTTCAGGACACCTTGAGAGAGGCCACATCTGTTGCTGAGCCTAAGAGGCCAGTCAGAGAGAGCAGACCACCTGAGAGGTTTTGTAGCTATATGGAAATGGCTACCAACATCCTTGACTCTGAGCCTTCTAGCTATGAGGAGGCAGCTAGCCAGCAGGTCTGGAGAGAGGCCATGCAGGAGGAGTATTCTTCTATCATGAAGAATGATGTTTGGGAGGTGGTGTCGAGGCCTGAGGCCAAATCCGTGGTTACTTCCAGATGGCTTTACAAGGTAAAGCATGCTGCAGATGGCAGCATTGAGAAATTCAAAGCGAGGTTTGTGGCTAGAGGGTTCTCCCAGGTAGAGGGAGTTGATTATGAGGAGACCTTCGCTCCCGTGGCTTGATATACTTTGATCCGCTCCATTATATCGATAGCAGCAGAGATGGGTTGGAAGATCCACCAGATGGATGTGAAGACCGCATTTCTCAATGGCTTCATACAGGAGGAGGTGTACATTGAGCAAACACATGGCTTTGAGGTGCATGGGAAGGAGTCCCATGTGTGCAGACTGAAGAAGGCCCTTTATGGCCTGAAGCAAGCTCCCAGAGCTTGGTACTCCAGGATAGATACTTACTTGCAGAAGATGGGTTTCACAAAGAGTGAGGCAGATCCGAACCTTTACTATATTGTGATAGGTGAGGAGCCTCTCATTCTGGTGCTGTATGTGGATGACTTGGTCATTACAGGTGTAGAGAGACTCATAGAGCACTGCAAGAGAGATCTTGCGGCGGAGTTTGAGATGAAGGACATCAGCTTGATGCATTACTTTTTGGGTTTGGAGGTGTGGCAAGAGGAGGGGCATTTCTTCCTGGGGCAGGGGAAGTATATTGTGGACATCCTTGGCAGATTCCACATGGAGGATTGTAAACCCATGTTGACACCGATGATCACCAACTGGAAGAAGCTTCATGCTTCGGATTCCGAGTTGGTGGATCCCACATTGTACAGACAGCTGATTGGTTCCTTGATGTATTTGGTCAACACTAGACCAGATATCTGTTTTGCAGTCAACACGATGAGTTAGTTTATGTGTGAGCCTAGGAAGGTTCACTGGGTGGCTTGAAACATATTTAAGTAGACTTATGTGACAAGGGATTATGGGTCTTGATTTGTGTGTAGGGGATGGAGGAGATTTATGGTGTTGTCACCTGATTTCATTGGGTAGGCTTGGAAGCTCGACATGGAAGAGAATTTGGGTGTTGTTTTATTGGGTCTGGGAATGTGGGTCACACCACCTGGCAATAAGACATTTGAGTTCACTGATAAGCAGAAAGATATGGTGCCGCCTAGATTAGCCGTGAGGGCCATATGTGGCTTCGCAAGATGTTGTTTGGCTTATTTGGTCAGCCGTTGAGACCTTCAGTGATTTACTGTGATAATCAGAGTTGCATTAAACTCACGGAGAATCCAGTATTTCATGACAGGTCAAAGCATATCGGGATCAAATATCATTTCATCAGAGACTATGTTCAGAAAGGAGCTGTGAAGCTTGAGTATATTCCCACCGATGAGCAGGTTGCAGATATTCTTACCAAAGCCTTACCACGGGGCAAGCATGTCTACTTCAGAGACAAGATGGGTGTGGTGAGGAACACCTTCCTCGGTAAGAGGGAGTGTTGAAATTTGGTTATCGGAGGACAGGTGGTTCCCTAAGGCTTTGATCTTTGGCCTAGGGAAAAGTGTCCAAAAAGAATTTAATTTTTCTCCTAAAGTGACTTTATAAAGTTATAAAGTCAAATCTAATTTAAAAGTGACTTTAAGTGATAAAGTTACTAAAGTCTAATTTTAAAGTGACTTTAAGTGATAAAGTTACTAAAGTCTAATTTTAAAGTGACTTTAATAAAATCAATGTAAAATTAGAAAGGAAAAGTGACTTTGGAAATAAATGACTAAGTGGGTCTTTATTAAAGTGGGGTGAATTAAAAAATAGAAAGTGAGATTTAAATGAGCATTTAATCTCAGCCATAGATCTCAATCTATTTCAGCCATTGGATTTAGGGATTCCCCAATAGTCACTTAGAGTTAGGGTAAAGGAGGAAAATGAGGGAAAATGTCATTCATTCTTTCATGCGCAAATTGGGAGAAGGAGAGAAGGAGAGCTAGAGATTTTTCTGAGCAGTGAGAAGAAGGAGGGCAACAGTGAAGAGATTTCAGCAAAGGTACATCAGCATTTATTGGCACACATACCGAGGCAAAAAATCTGTACAACAAAGGAGAGGCAGTGTTTCCAAGTGAGGAGGCACAGAAATCGAGGAAGAGGGTACAACAGCAAGCACGCACTCCAAGGCACAAAAATCAGGCACATTTTTCAAGGAAGAGGGTGGCTGTCATTTTCGGCACAAAAAATGAGGAAGAGGACAACAGCTACAGCTCTGTTTTTTGGCACGGATTTCGAGAGAGGTTGTTGTACAAAATCTGTACAGTCCGTACAACAAAGTACGGTTGTTTTGGCACGCTTTCCGAGGTGGCCGTACAACATTTAATGTTGTCCTAAGGTGCTGTAAATTTTCAGTTTTTCTGTTGTTGCTGATTTGGCACAATTTCCGAGGTGCTGTGCAAGCACGAAAATCGAGATAAGTCTGTAAATTGGTTGCTGGAATTTTTTCTGAGTTTTTCTTGTTTCATTGTAAAAAACAATATTCAGAAAAATAAAAGAGAAGCTTTCGAACTAGTTTTCCCTAAGAGTTGTAGGGGGTTTTTCCAGGGTCATGTTGACAAAAAATATCAGTGTTAAATGTGTTGAATGGCTGTTTTATGCTTGCTGATTTTTATTTTTGCATTTTCCAGCATTCTGTAAATTTTCCAGAATTTGTGTTTTCAGCAAAAAATTATTTTCCAGTTTGTTGAATGTAAGGATATGGGAAAGGGCATTTAACTATTTGGAGAAATAAGGTGAAACTGAAAACCGGGGTGGGAAACATAAAATTTCTACATTCCCGACTTAGTTAACTCGTATAACCTGTCATGTGATGTGGAATTACAATTTACTTCTAATTTAATTAAGGGAAAATTAAATTAGAAGCCTCTTCTTGTTGCCATTTTCAATATTTCTTGTTACAAATTTCAACATTGATCATATGTGTTATCTTTTTCCTCTATGGAAATATGGATTCATCAGTTTTTTGATGCTTAATTTGTCTTCTTTCCTCATGCTCCACTCACCCATTCACTGCAACGAAATTTTATTTGATATCAATAAGTCTGCCTATCTTGCATCTATTAGAATTTTATCATATCCCTTATTCACTTGGACCTAAAACAATGATATGATCTGGAGTAGCTTTACTTTCATACACTCACCCTCAGAAATCAAACCTTAAACTACCCTTTTGATCAATATATCTAGCCTAAGACCTAGATCCTATCACTCATTTAGTTGATTGATAGCAGAACACAATGAGAGACACCTCTCCACGGCTAGTGGGGTTGGACCCTAGCCAAAAAGAGGTTTGTGGTTACCTTTGAGATTTCTCTCCTTGGCCTAGAGAAATTTATAGAGGGTTAGCAAACGTCATAGTATAATTAGGCTATTTTATCACCAGGAGACCCATGAGACCCATTTTATGCCCCAAACAAAAAATTGGGTTCCACACAGTGATTTGCATGGAGATTGAAGGCCAACCGCTAGATCGTGATTTTTGGAGCCCTATACACTCAATTTGGCACTGAAGAGGCCCAACGCATGCCCTTAAGAAGCCTGCACATGCATGACATTAGATTTTTGGCCCTCTTGTAGGTGATTTATTATGATTTTTCATTAGCTATGAGGTTTTTGTGTTACCTCACTTAGTATTTTCCCATTATTTTAATATTAGAGTGGCTCATAGACTAAAATTGGAGATAATTGAACACATATAAATTAGAGAGGTCTCATTTGATCTCTCTCATCATCAAACTTGTGAAATTCTAATCCCTTCGAGAATTTTCACTTGATTATTGTGGGTGATTTTGGGGATACTTGGATGCATTTTGATATATGGAAGTTGATTTTGACATTCTTTGGAGTTATTTCTTGGCCTAAGGGAAGGATATATTGTATGTTAACTTGTAAGTGGAATATTTTGTTGAATATCTTTCTCTTGAAATTTTAATGCATGGAATTATTGGTTCTAGGTTGAAATTATGTGCCCTAATTTGTTGAAGATCAATTTATTGAAGAATATCTAGATGAATGTTATGTGCATTATTCATTGTAGATTGTAATGAATGTTCCTAGTAGAGTACTTCTTGTTATTCCCCATCAAAATCCATTACTTTCATTAAGTGGGTAATTGTTGAAATTTCTATAGTTGGGGCATCAAATTTTGATCTCCTTAGAAGGAATATGGCTTATCTAGCACATCCTTGACTCCATATCCACATAGGAAAAGGCATTAGTCCAATCACTTGGTTATCAAATTTGAATTTTCTTCGTATTTTTTGCTTCTCAAATTCGATCCTTTTAAGGCTAGGGTGAAAATATAGGGCTTGGAGTGAAATTTTTGGGAGGATGCTTTTGGTGATTTGAAAGCCTAAACATCAAGATATAGGTCTAGGCTACCTAACCTATCAATTTGGTTGGCATCCACTCAAATTTCATCCATAAAATGTCTTTCCGTAGGTTTTTGCCCTAAGAAGCAAACCTTGGTTTCTTTTCCCTCAACTTGAGGACTTCCTTGAGGGTTTCACGAGGCTTGGATTAGCTGATTGTCATCATAAGAAACATTTTCCCTCAAGCCTTGACCTTGTGAATACCTATCACCATCGAAAACCTCAAAACCCTAGGTCTTGAGCCTTCTTTTCTAAACATCATTAATATGTATCTATATAAAAGGATTAAAAGGTCTAAAGTCTTAAATATTGATATATATATATATATATAAATGATAATGACCTCTTAAGTCTTGAAACATCAGTGACACACACATATTAATTATTAGCTTTAAACTCTTAAAATTTGATGGTTTTATTAGAAGATGCTCTAAAGTCTTAATGGAAGTTAAAATTATAGTGCACACAAAGACTAAAATATAAGGTTGAGAGATGATCATAAAGATTCTTTGAATATCTCATTTCAAGTATTAACATTGAGTTTATAATTAAATCCTTTGTAAAATTTATAAAGATGTATTTTTATTTACTTTTCCAAACTCAACCAAGTTTATAGAAGTAAAAGTTGCTCAAAGTGTTTGACAATATAGTTCTTCAATTATTTAAACATGGTTCATCACATGCTAATAACATGGGCTACCCAATATCATGGGCTAGTAAGCCATCAATAGTATACCCATCAATAACCTAGTCAAGATTAACCCAACATTCTTTTTGTTTCGAATATTTAGTACTTTACCCCACAATGCGGGTGAAAATGAAACTTATTAATTGGCAAAGGATGTGATATGACGTGTGGGGTGGTTGCCTCCACACAACGAATGGAAACCATCATTGTGTGATGAGGCCACACACTTCAATGCATTGCATTGGTACCAGGAATGATATTTTTGTTCAAGGAAGACTGTGGATAATTTGTTCTCCCCTCATGACCCTTCATGGAAATGGTACAGGTGAAGGATTCACCCGTGATTGGTGTCATGTAAAATTTTTGCTCATATTTTTGGACGTTGATTGTCTGAGAGTTTATTATGGCCATTGGATTGAGTTAAATTCCATTCTTTCTATCCTATGGATCAATACCATTATTCGTATTGTTCTGGTTAAGTTTTTCCTGATAAGAAACACTAGAATTAGGGTCCTCAAGAGCCATTACTCCAATGTGTTGAGTTCGTAGTGGAATAGTGCTTCATTGGGGATCTTTGTTTGGAAGGTGATTACATGGGAAAATTCTAGGGATAATTGGCCTTTGGGTGGAGGAGAACAAGTTCACTCTCCACATTTTACTTCATTTCATGTGTATTTTCATCCTATCTTTTGCTTTTTTCATAGAATTTTTAGCCTTTTTTCTTGGATTACTAGGCTTTTCTCCTATAGTTGTTATGTTTCTTATGGTTATGTTATCATCAGAATTTGAGCTCTGAACCTCTTTGTTGAATGCTCTAACTCACCCTTGACTATCTTGGGTTGGGTGGGCCTTGCTCCTTCCACTCTCCATCGTATTTAGCTCTTAGCGATGCGGAAATTTTAATACAATTATGTATTGCTGGATTCTCCTGATCTAACAACTATAAGCCATTGTTAAATACATAATCCTTCTACTTAAATCTTTTCGGAAATTTAATCGCCAATTGCAAACACATGAAGAAACATCAATCACACATAACATAGATGTTTTTACCAGGAAAGAATAAAGCTAAAAGCCTCGCTATCATATATTATGTATATATCATGGATCATGAAACAATCTCGTACAAAAATCTACTCCAAGAGCTCTCAGTACAATATACAATCATCTCACGCTGTGATACAAAAATTGGCATAAACATGCACCAATTTACTACCTCCTAACAGCCTGCCTCCACTGCGCAATCCCTGATGGTCAAGAACCTCTGAATGATTCATTCTATCCTGCCTTGACTTTGCAATACTCATAGGCATCTCCAATGTGTGTGTGGTTGCATGATCGCACCCACTAATATCACAATTGATATTCAAATTGTCCCTTTCACCTATGACTCAACTGGCTCTCCACTGAATTTGACATGCATGTAGTTAACAGTAGTAAATCTTCAATTGCATGTGAGATCAATCCATGTGAATTAATTTAATATTTAATTCGCTAATCTCTCACTAGTGTATCTTTAGTTACAACTAGTTACAACTAGCACAACTAAGTTTAACTCACTTAACTGAGTTAACCTACTTTACAACTCACATAACTACACATCCAACTCTGTTACAACTTTGTATCACTTAGTTACAATGAAGTCCACTTGCATGTCCCACCAACCAACCTTAGAACTCGAAATTCCGTCAGTCAACTGGTTTGCCACATCAATTAATTGAAATCAAGTGCTTTAAGAGAATAGATTATTATTTATTGTCTGATTATTATTAAGAGATAATAATAATTTACATGCATTCTATTTTTAGACATGCAATCCACGAACAGACTTCGCACATGCATTCCAAAAATAGATGCCCACTCATAAATATAATTTTCTCAACCATCTATAAATAGAATCCTGCTATAAATAGACTTTGTTCAACATTCTAAAAATAGACATACACCTAAAAATAGCATATGTGGGCCCCACCTAGTGTAGGTGCTTAATTTTCACTAGGATCAAGGATGATGTTTCTAAATGTCAATTTCACTGTTTCTTGTTGCAAACTTCAACACTCCCTCTCAACAAGAAAGTAATGTCTTTGCATTTGACATGCAACTCCATGCATTCACCCTGCAACCTTTGCATGCACCATGCAACTCCATGCATGTGCCCTGCAACTCTTGTATGCAACACTTCTCTAGTGTTTCTCGCACATGCAACACTTCTGAAATTGAATAGCCTCCAAACAACTAAATCAATATAATGCATCTGTCATCAAAGTCTTCTGACTTATTCTGGTACCAACTGCAAATGTCTTCAGGAACCACTGCAATGTTGACCTCTGCATCCATGCACTCTGCACTTGATGTCAACTCTGATCCGCGCTCTAGTATTTGACACTGTCACTTTGATTTCATGTCCTCACGACATCTGACTGCATCAATCCAACTGATCCTGCTACTGTTGTACTATGGGCTCCGTGTAGCCAAGTTCAATTCATGAGATCCACACCATCTCAGTGAATCATGCCCAGAAATTCCTTCTTGGGATTACTCATGCATGTTGCCCCACCTCTCACCTGGTGGTATAGTTGCATGCACTCCCTCTGCCCATCTAGCACGAAATTTCTCTGCATGAGTGGTTGCTCCCACTCCATGATCCTCATCTTGTGGCTGCTCCACATCCCGAGGTTCACTCTTACCTGCATGCAAATCCTGCTCCCTCTCAAGCGTCAATTGCATGGCTTTCTCACACTTCCCAACAGTAGGAAGCTCAGTAGAAATCCCATCTACATCAATTCTATAGAGATTCTTAACTCGAATCCCAACCTTCTTGGCTTGCCCTATTGGTTTGTCTCACAGGAAAACTTTTCCTTCACTAAATACAACATCATAGCCTTCTTCCTCTAACATTGTGACTGAGACTAAATTTTTCTTCAAACCTGGAACATGCATAACATCTTTTCAATGAAAAAGTTTACCTGACGCCCTCTAAAAGGTAATGGTACCAATGCCAGTCGCACTGTATCGTCCATCGTCACCCAACTCAATATGCATATGGAGATCTTTCTCCTCCAAGTCACTAAAAAGTTTATTATCTCTTGTCATGTGAAAGGAAGCACCACTATCCAAGTACCACCTCGTTCCCAATGCACTAGACACCATGCATGCGATCAATGAGAAGTCAAGCTCAAATTGCAAGGCAAGAGCCTCATCAGCTGCAGCTCTAGCAACCATCTTGTTCCTCTTCTTATCTGGACAATTTGTGGAAATATGTCCATACTCGTGATAGTGAAAACACTTCCCTTTGGACATGTTGTGCTCCTTGCCATCTTCACCGGCTTCAGATTTAGAATGGAATTTCTTGCCCTTCCCCTTCTTTGCCTTGGCAGCCAAAGCACAATCCTCTTCATCATCAAACCTTGATGAAGAGCCATCTCTGGTGTTCCTCATGCACTAGATCCGACCACAGTCGTTCCCAATCCGACAGTTTTTCCCGTTCGTTGACAGAGTCTTCATAACTGTTCCAACACTTAGGAAGTCCCAAGAGAGCCAAGCTCACCAAATCATCATCAAAAGCACTTACTCCTACAATTCCAAGCTCATCCCTGCATTGGACAAACTTTGTTAAGTATAATGGAATAGTGTCATTCTTTTCCATCTTGATCTTTCTGAGTTTATCCTTCAACACCAATTTCCTGTGGTTGCTACTGCTTTGGAAAAGATCCGTCAAAGCCTTCCACATAGCATATGGAGTGGATTTCCCATGAAGACTTGAGAAAATGTGGTCTTGTACACCTTCCAACAAAATCCTCTTCGCCCTTGCTACTTTATTTTCCCATGCGTCAAGTAATGCAGCATCCGTCGAAGTGGGCTTAGGAACATCTCTGTCAATGAATTCCTTCAAGCCATTATCTTCAAGCACCACCTCCATCAAGTCCTTCCATGCAATGTAGTTCAAGCTGCCCTCGAGTGCATACTCTAACCGCAAACCATTGAAAGCCATTTCGATGTTTACTCAACTGTCGCACCAATAAATTCTTGCAGCAAATTCGAATTGTTTTCACCAACAAACTCATATACTGCTTCAATATTGCAATCTTCTTTGCTCTGATACCATGTAGAAATTTTAATACAATTATGTATTGCTGGATTCTCTTGATCTAACAATTATAAGCCACTGTTAAATACAAAATCCTTCTACTTAAATCTTTGCGGAAATTTAATCACCATTTGCAAACACATGAAGAAGATCAATCACACATAACACATATGTTTTTACCGGGAAAACATAAAGCTAAAAACCCCACTATCATATATTATGTATATAACATGGATCATGAAACAATCTCATACAAAACTCTACTCCAAGAGTTCTCAGTACAATATACAATCGTCTCTCACTGCCATACAAAAATTGGCATAAACATGCACCAATATACTGCCTCCTGACAGCCTGCCTCCACTGTGCAATCCCTGATGGTCAAGAACCTCTGAATGATTCATTCTAGCCTGCCTTGACTGCGCAATACTCATAGGCATACATACACCTAAAAAGAGCCTGTGTGGGCCCCACCTAGTGTAGGTGCTTAATTTTCACTAAAATCAAGGATGATGTTTCCGAATGCCAATTTCACTGTTTCTCGTTGCAAACTTCAACAAGCGAGTCTAAGAATAAATAGTTTTTTGTGGGGACCGTTTTAGTTATTTCCAGGTGTTCCACTCCCCCGGTTTGTGTGCCCTGGTGCTTCCCCTAGAAAATGCGTTCCTTATCTTATTGTGGCTCTAAGCCTCCTAGTCCTTCTTCTCCTTGTACTCTCTCCTCCTTCCCTCAATATGACTCAACATGGATGTCTTGCCACACCTATGGAGGGGTTGTAACTTTGTCCCTTCTGATGTCAGGTCCCACCGACCAGTAGAAAGGTCGAATGTAATCTACATGCACTAAGTTCTCACTGTAATTCACACAAAAATTCAGGAATCTAAACAACATGCCCGGCTAGAATGAAGATTAATAACTGATGAAAATGTGGAGGTTGAAGTTGGTGAGTGGATACCAGATACATGCAACACAAAAACCAGGAGTACCTGATATGTGCAAATAATTAACATCTATTGGAAATTAAAAATGATAATGGGGAAAGTCTTGGTGGAATACACGAAGACCAATTAGGAAATTCTAAGTTGTATTGATAAACTCCAGCAATGGACAAATGAGCTTGCTCACAAACTCACCTCTCTAGTAAGGACGATCATTGATCTTGAGTTCTCAACTTCATAAGAATAGAAGGACCATCCAACAACCATTCAAGTGGACTTCTTGTCCAATTAAACGTTTTTCTACTACTTTTTTGTGGCCATGTTGCCATCTTAATTATGCAGGCTTGTGTTTATGCTCTCAAAACACTAGATAAACAAAGGCTCTATTATCTAAACAATTTCATTTTCTAATTTACACAATATATTTTCGCTAAACTCTATTGTTATTTCACTCATCTAGTTTCCATTGTGTCATACCAATAAAAATAAATAATCTCTTTTAAACTAACAAAAGTGGTTAATAAAGAAATAAATATCAAAGTAATAAAAGTAGATTACATATTAGATAAAAAGTAATATATATATATATATATATATATATTGAAATTTAAAATAGGTGTGAAAGTCAAAATTAGTCATCATTCAATATATATATATAATGTGCAAGAGACCATCTTACAATATTATATAATGAAATCCTAGTATTTAATTAAAAAATATATATATATATATATATTATATAATGTGCAGGAGACCATCTTACAATATTATATAATGAAATCCTAGTATTTCTAAATATAAATTGTTCGGGAAATCACATAATATATTGATTATATTTTGGAACCAACGCGTTTCGAACTACCAACTATAACTAACCCTGAGGATGAACTACAATTGGTAGTTCGAAACGCGTCGGTTCCAAAATATATTATGTAATTTTCCAGAAAATTTATATTTAAAATGTTATGGATGACAGAAGCTTGCACTCTCAAAGAAATCCGGACAGCTTTAATTATAAACTATGGTTTCATCCAAATATTTTGGTGCTGCCCAGGTTCGAACTGGGGACCTTCAGTGTGTAAGACTGACGTGATAACCGACTACACCACAGCACCACATGTTATGTGAAGTATTGAGCAAGAGTTTTACTTGTAAGATATTTGCTACGTGTTCATAAACCATTAAATTTTTTAGAGTCCTTGTAAAACAGATAAATAACCAAATATTACCATTCTTGTAACATACGGACCGCATTAGTTGGTAGGTTTTTTTTATCATTATTTTTTAATATTAATTTGCCCTGTTTTTCTTTTTATCATTATTTTTTAATATTAATTTGCCCTATTTTGGCTGCTGCCGTGGTTAATTAGTTCGGTGAAAATGTGCGTTATTACAGTTTTATAGATTTCACTTTTTAAAAGTCGTATTTTGTGGAATCTTAAAGTATTACTTTTTATTTGTTTTTGTTCATTTTGAATAAAATTTGGTTAGAAATTCGAAAACCGTAGTTGTTTTAATTGTTACTTAATAGTTGAAGTGTTCAAGGGAATTTTTACGGCATTAAATTTATTTTTGTATTTAAAAATATAACTCAAATAATGGAATAGTGTGATCTCCTCCAGAATTATGTCATTAAATTTTAGTTAAAAAAAGTTAATAGTTGAATATTAATGGTTTAAAACTTTTTATTTTAACTTAAAGTGGATGAGGATGTATTGATTTTTTATTTTTTATTTTTATTTATTTATTATTATTATTATTTTTGAGGGTTTAGATTGATTCTCAAGGGAATATGCTCAACATATGCTTCATATTAATGCTTATTAACAATTTTTGTTAAGTTGCATTGACTTTTAATAAATTTAAAAAATTATATTCTTGCCAAGTGGCTTTCTCGCCCACCAATTTCCTAGGGATTTGAGATTATTCCAATTATAATAAGTTTCTCCATGACAAGTTCCCCATTATTATTTATAACATTTATTTAAATATAAGCAAATTTTATAAGCAAAATGGTCCATTACTTTTAATAAATTTAAAAAATTATATTCGTGCCACTTAGCTCCCCATCCACCAATTTCTTAGGGATTTGAGATTATTCCAATTCTAATAAGTTCCTCATTATTATTTATAACACACACACACACACACACATATATTTAGCAAAATGGTTCATTTTACAATAAGATGTGCAATTCATTTTTTTTCTTAAGTTAAAGTTGATCCATAACTTTTTTATACATGCTTAATCAGGTAAATGTGTGCATTAGTAAGACATTCTTCTTGTTGCAAAAGTTTTTTTTGGTTATATTTATGAAGTCTTCCACTATATCAACCACATTAATAGTAGATATCATTTTTTGGGATTCAACCATTTCCATGAGAGGTAGTTGTAATTGAGCAATAATTAATGTGGTTGTACTAATTAATAGTGTGTCTATTTTGAAAGAAGACTTTTATAATTTTAACTTATTTATCAATATATCGGTGGTAGTGATTTAACCTCCTTGGAATATTTTAAAATATTCATAGTAGCTTTCACAAATCAATGGTTGAGATTTATCTCCAAAGTAGTTATGCATTTTTTACTCTCTTAATTAAATTAATTAATTAAAACAAAATGTTATATGAACAAGTGTTACATAAAGTGAGTTATATTTATAGATTAAGAATTTCCATGATAAAGTGGGGCTAAATCTCCATGGTTAAGAATCTGGTTCCATTTTAGAATGTAGATTTTCACAATCCACAATATGATGATGAGAGCTTTTGGAACACAACAATGAAATAATATAATGTAAGCTCTCATTATCAAATTGTGTTCCATGTTTTTTTTTTTATGTATATATATTTAACTTGGATACTAATCCTTTTATAATTAATAATAATAATTTAAAATAAAGTTATACTTTGGTTAATGTTTGTGTTTTTTTTTTTTTTTTTTTTTTTTTTAAATTTAGCAATGTGAGATGTATAATGCAATAAAAGTTTTGATGTTTATCATGAGTCATTTTATTTATATGGTTGCACTAATTATTGTTAATTCAAATTAAACTATCACATGTCCTACAATGTAAATAACATGGATAGTCATTTTAATAATAAATAAATAGTTTTCTTGTGTAGGTTGATTAAAGACTTGACAAGACAACACACATGTAGACCATGAATGTTTGAACTAGCTTTTGATTTGTGGGGATGATGTAACAAAGTCTTCCCTGACAAAGTTTAATTCCTCTAGAGTTATAGGACGTAGTGATTATCATGAAGGAAATAAGCACTTTAATACTGAAGGGTTTTGAGTCAATCATTGGCCTTTAACTCTCATGCTTCAAGTGTAGGTTTTAACCCTGTACAAAAATTACCTGCAAACGAATTCTTAAAAATAGAAAATAAATAATGGCGACAATATAAACATGAAACACATATACACAGAGATCTTCCTTTGGATCCCAAAACCTGGACTACCAAATTGATTTTTCATTATATTCCTTTCAATGTTACAATACACACACACACACATGTGTGTGTGTGTGTGTGTGTTTGGAAGCATTCATAAACCCCAATCCATTAACCCTAGTTTAGAACATAATTGTAGCTCCCTTGACCGGATCTACAAAATACCATGGAAAAAAATCCATCATGCCCAAAACCATGTGCAAAACCCATGCAAAAAATCATAGGTAGGTCCATCCACCTAATATAGGGTCCAAAAAAATTTCTCAGGGCGCTACCCCAAACCCTGTGTAAGAGGGCTACCACCCCCCATGACCCCCCTACTGTGCCCAAAGAAACGAACAAGGGGGGATTTAGTCCACCCTGTGACCCCCAACATGTGTGTGACTAGCCGTGGAAAGAATATAACACACACCCAACATTCTCCCACTTGTTGTTTTCTTTTCCACATAGGGGGTCACAGGAGAGCTTTTGGTCCTACCCTGCAATGCCCATTGTTTCTCTACACCAAGAAAACTTCTCAATGCTCACAGAATTTGTCAATGCATCTGCAACATTCTTCAAAGTGAACACCTTTACCAGCAACACCTTTTTTTCCTCAATCATATACCTCACAAAGTGATACTGAACATCAATGTGCTTTGTCTTTAATGATAGGCAGGGTTCTTTGCCAAGAAAATTTCACTTTGGTTGTCACAGTCTATCCTTATAGCTTGTTGTACCAACCCCGTACTTGAACACAATATCTGCAACCAAACTGCATCCTTGCTTGTATGACTGGCTGCCATGTATTCAGCCTCTATAGTTGAAAGAGACACTACAGACTGCCTTTTTCTCATCCAATTGACTGCTCCTCCAAATAGGTTAAACACATACCCTCTTGTAGATCTTCTATGATCTAGATCTCCAGCCCAGTCTGCATCAACAAAGTCATGGATGTCCAAAACTCTATCCAAACTTGGCCTTCCTTAGTAGCATAGACCATAATCATTAGTGCCATGCAAATACCTAAAAATCCGTTTCATTGTTGTCCAATGCTCCTTCCCTAGTTTTAACATAAACCTGCTCAATACTCCAACTACATGTGAAATTTTTGGTCTAGTACATACCATTACATACATTAGGCTACCCACTGCACTTGCATATGGAACACGGGACATGTCCTCTTTCTCTTCTTGTGTCTTGGGACATTGTTCAGCAGATAAATTTACATCTACATGAATAGGAACCTTCACTAGTTTACTATCCTGCATATTAAACCTCTACAATATTGTCTTGACATACTTCCTCTAGTTTAACCAGAGCTTTGTCTTTTCTTGATCTCATTTAATTTCCATGCCCAAAATATAGTTTGCAACACCAAGATCCTTCATGTTGAATTTGGAGGACAATTGGGTCTTCAAATCCTGGATAATTTCTTTTTTCATTTCCAATAAGAAAGATATCATCCAAATACAAGGCCAAATAAATAACATGGTCAGGATTTGTCCTGAAGATGAGTCTTGTTCTAGACTCGAAACATAGACATAAAAATGTAGATTGTGGAGAATCCAAACTCTATACCTAAAAATATATAGCACAGAAACCTCCAAACTATAATTTAAAATACACACAGTGATCTGCTTTTCTTCTGGTGAAGCCAAGTCCCCGTATATATGTATCACATTTTTGATACCACATCCTTAGTGATTATTTAAACCCATATAGAGACTTTTTAAACCTTCATACCAGTTCTTTCTTACCCTTCACCGCAAAGCCTTGAGGTTGCTTCATGTAGATCTCTTCTGCCAAATCTTCGTGAAGAAATGATGTCTTCACATCCATCTATTCTACCCCCAAATAAAAAGAAACAACAATCACTGCTACATTTGGGGGAAATTCCGACACTTGGTTCCGACGCTTTTGACCAAATTCGTAAATTTCCCCAAATTTTGGAAATTTCCCCAAATTTTTTCAATCCCGCCCGAAACCGTCGCTATACCGACGTTTATAGAAAAGTGTCGCAATACCGACACTTATACAAAGTGTCGCAATTGCGACGTTTGGAGGAAGACGTCGCAATTGCGACACTATGCCCCAAAGCATCGCTATTGCGACGGATGCCTCTAAACGTCGCAAGTGCGACACAATGTCTAAGTGTCACAATTGCGACGTTTGAAGGCATCCGTCGCAATAGCGACGCTTTTTCCGCCGTCGATATAATGACACTTATATGCGCGCTACATAAAAAATGATTTTATTAAAAATACGAAACTTATATCCGTCGCAATAGCTACATTAACGTCTGATATCACGCGCGCATTCGCCCTCCGCTCTTGCAGAACAACATTCACCCTCAGCATTCGCCCTGAGCTCTTGCAGAACAGCATTTGCCCTCAGCATTCGCCCTCAGCTCTTGCAGAACAACATTCGCCCTCAGCTCTTGCAGAACAACATTCGCCCTCAGCTCTTGCAGAACAACATTCGCCCTCAGCTCTTGCAGAACAGCATTCACCCTCAACATTCGCCCTGAGCTCTTGCAGAACAACATTCGCCCTGCATTCGCCCTCAGCGTTCGCCCTCAGCTCTTTCAGAACAACATTCGCCCTCAGCTCTTGCAAAATGGTAAGTTCTTACTGCAAGCCCTTCCTCCTATAGTAGGTTTGATTCTATTTGGGTTTTTTTGGTCAATTCCATTGGATTGTGTTAGGTTGTAGGGTTCTCTCTAGATGTCAAGAATCAAGATTCAATACCCTCTATTATCTTCATCACCCAATACAAGATTTAAATTTTTCCCAAAGAAATTCTTATTAATTTGGCAGCCATTATTTCTCGCTGTTTTAAAAACCCTACATTTAAATGAAAACAAGCATTGCATTTCAACTAGAAAAATCTATTAGTGTTCGCCCTCAGCATTCGCCCTGAGCTCTTGTAGAACAACATTTTCCCTCAGGATTCGCCTTCAGCATTCACCCTCAGCTCTTGCAGAACAACATTCGCCCTGAGCTCTTGCAGAACAGCATTCGCCCTCAGCATTCGCCCTCAACTCTTGCAGAACAGCATTCGCCCTCAGCATTCGCCCTGAGCTCTTGCAGAACAACGTTCACCCTCAGCTCTTGCAGAACATCATTCGCCCTCAGCGCTTACAAAATGGTAAGTTCTTACTGCAGGCCCTTCCTCCTATAGTAGGGTTGACTCTATTTGGGTTTTTTTGGTCAATTCCATTGGATTGTGTTAGGCTGTAGGGTTCTCTCTAGATGTCAAGAATCAAGATTCAATACCCTCTATTATATTCATCACCCAATAGAAGATTTAAAATTTTCCCAAAGAAACGCTTATTAATTTGGCAGCCATTATTTCTCCCTGCTTTAAAAACCCTACATTTAAATGAAAAAAAGCATTTCATTTCAACTACAAAAATCTATTAGTGTTCAAATGTACATGTGTGCATCACTTGTGTAGGGTATTCCTTTTCCACTTTCACATTATCCAAGAATGTGTGCAGTATAGTTCATATTTTTTATGATTTAGATTATCTTGAAAAAAGGAAAGGTAAATTATTTCCCATGGAAAAGAAGGTTTTCCCTTTTTACTACTGGAAATGGTACAACAAAGTTCCATTTCTACCCGAAACTCCTATGAAACAGGAACCAAATAAAGGCCATGTCCTCAATGGACATCATTTGGCTTTGAAAATGGCCATTGCACCATGTTGTTTCTTATATTACATCACGATAGTTTCTTAGGTCATTTCTTATTTCTTGAGATGAAAAACAACCAAAGAAATCATGAAGATCCTTTCAAGAAATAAATGACCATTTCTCAATCATATCTCAACTATTTTTTATTTTATTCAGTGGTTGCTTACTTTAAGAGAAATTTGACACTTTTATAAGGAATATAACATAAAAACACAAAATGGGAAGGAATTGATGAGGTAGATGTCCTTTAGTTGTTGTCAATTAAGAATTGATAATACATGATGCATGTTCTATACTACAAACTAGATTCCTTCCTGGAGTTAGGACACATAGTATTGAATCAAAGTTGTAGTTTCTAACTTCTTGTATTGGTTCATCAATCTTGAAATTCAGACATTGCATGTCTTCATTGCTTCATGTTTGAATAATTTGCATCATATCGTACAATAGAAAATTAGGAATTATGATTATTATTACTTTATGGATCTGTTAAGTTACTTTTAAGTTTGCATGGTTTAGTGTGAAATTATTCTAGTGTGCCCCTAGGCCCAGGTGAAGGAATGCCAAGGACTGAGAACCCTAGTTTTTAAATGGTATCGTTTATTATACCCAAAAACCCCTCAAGATCACTTATTATTAGTTCTTAACAATAGTGTTGTAAACAATTTGAGAATTGATATAGCAAAATCTCGCACTTCTTAAGATAAAGTCCTAAAGCTAAAGTGTGATACCATGTGTAATTTAATAGCCCCATTGTCACCTCACCAACCTCTTTTCACTTCGAGCTAGCTCTCCTCCAACTCAAGGGGGGTTCTCCCTAGTAGATGTTAGGGATCTAATGGCCCAACCAAACCAAGTCAAGAGCCCCCTAACTCTCTATGTTTACTACTATCAATCAAAATATTGAACAATAAGGTCAGACATGCATCCTGAAGATAAAATTGCTAGGGTATTTTTGGGTAATTTCAAAGGGAAAGTCCCCAAACACATATAATCAAGGAATTATAACGTGATTTCAAACATTAAATATCAACAAAATCGTTTAAAGGATATTGAAAGGAAAAAGGTGATGGAAGATAGAAGGTGCCTTACTTAAATGTTCTAAGAATTTTTCAATAGTTGCTCCAAAAGCTTCACTTCAAGGCCCTTCAAGATCGTCTCCAACAATGCTATACCATCAGCTTCAACAATGTTGCTCCAAAAATGTCCTCAAGGTCTTCACAAAAAGTTTACTAGAAGTTGCTCCAACAATATATTTATTAAGGTCTTCATTGTCAACTTGTCTCTTGTTTGGGTGCCTTAATGTGCAATGACATGTTTCCAGGACTGAATTCAATGCAAGGCATATTTGAAACTCTAACTCTGTCTTCCGGTGTCTTATTAGAAATTATTTCAGTTTTCATTTTGTGTTTTCAAGTTAGATATTGTTTTCAAGTTTTTACATTTATAATTTTATTGCAATGTAGCAGACTGATCAGAGCAGTGCAGGAACAACCCCGAGACGGGATGATCGCGGAAAGAGGCCAGCGGAAGAACATGTAAAGTGCCAACATTGCTCTATCTTCAGGTATTTTAGTTATTTACATAATTGAAACAATATTAATTTTGTTCAAATATGCAGACACCTAGCCATGGTACGCCTGATGATTCCCTCTTTGAGGAAGAGCTTTCTTCATCCCTATCTCCAGTGTTCTTGTTGTGAAAAAAGGCACGAGATGCAAGGTCGGAATTTAATACTTTGATAGACGCGCCTCAAACACCTGAAACAGAAGAGAAGATAAAACAACTTATGAGCCAGCTAGAAACATATCAGGTAATAATAAAAATTCAAAAGGATATTTTTTTTGTTCTGCATGAGATGAATTGTGATAGTTTGATTTTTAATTTTTACATTGACTAAACTAACAAAAATTTCTTTTGTATGTAGTGTTTTCTGGAACTTGCTGAACCCGGTGTTGGTGGTAGTGGAACACAAGGGCAAGAGATTGCCCAGCAACCCTCTCGTACACCTTCTACTCCTTTAGGTGCCAGCCAAGAAACACACCCTGCCCAAGCAGACACCCAGCCAACCACTGAACGTGTTGGAAATGATGAGGCTGATATGGCCAACTACATTATTGTGTTTCCTGGAGCTACATGTGTCAGCTCCACAAGGACCATTAATGGCACGTTGTTGGTGAGCAATGAAGGTGTCCCTATAAAGCACGCACAACTCCCAGGTAAATTTTAATATTTTAACTATTTCATGTATTTTATCTAAAACATATTTATCATGATTTTTATTTTTAAATTAATGATAATATCTTCTTCTTCTTTTTTTCTGTGTAGGAAACAATGAGTTCTACAGGTTTTTGGAGAGCCATGCGTTGGTAATTTTTGGCCCAACCATACGCACATGGTGGAATTCCCATAATTCCAACCTAAAAAAAGAACTTCTAGATTATCTAGAAGCCCTTTTTGGGGTCGGCACATTTGACAAAACAACGGTGGCTCGAGTAGCCGACAAATATTTGAAATATACCAGGGACACCTATAAGACGCAATTGCAATTTAACCCTAGATATGAGCATCCTCTCACAGTTCCAGAGAGTGAGTGGAGAGCACTCATCCATGACGGAAAAGAGAAAAGGGCAAAGAAAGAAGGAAAAATGCCAATTGGACCCGCAAGGTAAATTACAACTTTAATTCAATAGCTTTAATTTTCTTTATGTCTAAAATAAAAGTGTGCTACGTCATATCTGACTTCAATCTTTTGATGCTAGGTTTCCTGACACCTCAAAGGCAACCAAAGCTAGGATTGAGAAAAAGGGCCATCACAAGCTAGGCCAGGGCGGCTACTTGAAATTAGCTGCAAAAATTGTAATTAAGTAGCTAAACATCTTATAATTAATTGTATCGCCTTCCAACGTTTTTGTAATCCTATCAAATATGATTAAAAATACACAATCATATGTAATGTAGGGTGATGACTTCGGAACAGAAACTACGGAGGAAGATAAAAATATCGCTTTCCATTTCGGCTATCAAGCCGTAGTTGAACGTCGCATAAGCTTGGGGCAGGTCCCAAGATCCAGAATGCCTGATAAGGTAAAACATTAACCTTTCAATATGTTTTTTTTCATCCATAAATTTAATGTCTAACAACTTTGTTTAAATCAGGGGAGCAACACTACCGACGACGCAAATAACCCAGTTTTAGAGCGAAATGTAGATGATCCTCACGTGCAACCTGATCATTGTAGTAGGGACCAGGCCGACAATGCTACTATCAGTGAGGGCCGTGACGGTAATTAATTTCCACTTATAATTTTTTCTAATTATACCTTGATGGTTGTCCTTATAACGTTTTTTGTTTAAATGACAGAGAATGTTTCCCTTGAGGATCTTACCACCGGAGAGGAAGACAGGGCAACAGTCCCAACGACGACAACTGGTGCACCAGGTAAATAATCTCATTGCAATTTTTTTTATTAATATTACCGAACTAGTTCAATGATATTTAAAAGCTGACAATTAAAATTTAATATTATCTGTTTTTGTAGGCGATGCCCCGTCACTGGATGAGACCAGACATCGTGACTACGCAACTAGGTCAGCAGCGACAACTGGTGCACCAGGTAAATAATCTCATTGAAATTTTTTTTATTAATATTACCGAACTAGTTCAATGATATTTAAAAACTGACAATTAAAATTTAATATTATCTGTTTTTGTAGGCGATGCCCTATCACTGGATGAGACCAGACATCGTGACTACGCAACTAGGTCAGTAGTGCGGGTCGAAAGGCACGAAACATGCGCAGAGCATGATGATATTGATGATGTAATTAGGAGCTTTAGAAATAGGAAGAAGAAAAAGAAAATTTGATAATGTAAAATATTGTATTATTATAAGACAAACGTTACCATACTTGGAACTTTTTTTGTGTTATATAAAAAATTCATTTATCATACTATTTTTATGTCAAGCATTAATTGCAATGTTTCCTTGCGTACTTTTTGTTGAATTGCTTTTTTATTAGTTATTGAATATTTTTTTTTATGCTCATGAAAGTAAAAAATGAAATATAGATTGGGTATTGGGGAATTGAGAGTGATGTGAGAGGGGGGGGAGGGGCCATAAGAGCTTCCACCTTCACGTGGTTGGCCATGTTTAGTAGAGAATAATTTATTGGAGCGATTTAATCTTGGAGCAAACCTCCCTTGATCCAGCGTAGCAACAAAAAAGTCACTGTTGACTTAGTTGCTACTCTTTCATACTACATCAATTACTTGCATTTATTGTATAGATAATGATGGATTTTGATTGACTTGGCAGTGCAGGTACAAATCCTCTTGCATCATGAGCAATACAACTTGTCAACCAGGGTCATGTCCAGAATATTTTTGCTTGTGCGCTTGACCAGGTTTGCAATGTCACATTTTGTAAGTTCCTTTACAATTCATAATTCAATATTAAGCTTGTTCATGATTATTATCTAGGTTTTTTGTATGTGTTTTTTCATCTATTTGATTGTAAGCAACTCTGCATGTTTCCCGTTGTTCACTATGATTTCTCCCATTACCACTCCCAGGATGAATCCGACTTTATTGTTACATAGGTTACTTTATTGTTACTATGATTTCTCCATTTACGATTTCATAGGTTACATCATGTAAAGTTGTCAATCTCGTGTTGGTGATGAGCTTTAGTTCTCCAGATTTGGGGCTTTTCTGATATTTTCTCCCTCATGTCATTCCTGCATCACCTCGTTGTTTGAGCATGCCAATTTTCTACCACTTGTACCAATTGGCACATGTCAATCTCTGAGTGGTGCCACATTTCACCTATTTTCAGTGAGAGTTTAGGGTTTCTCTAACATAGCTTTAGAAATCCGATTCAGTGCCTGCTTGAATATCGTCACATAATACTCATGGTTTGGATTTATGATCATGTTATGAATGGTTGGTTGATTCATAAGAACCACCCATATAGTCATCTTGAGATATTTCAGAAGTTTTCTTGGGTTTCCTTTTTCACCGTTTCTAGTGGGTGGGATGGTGTGGGGTGATCCATCAATACTGGTGCTCTTGTAGTAGGGAATTTGTTTTTGGGGATATAAAGGAGCATTTGATGTAGATATCCCATTGGATGCATTCATAGATGGGTACGAGAGGTCAAGAATTTAAATTAAAAATATGCAACCTCTAGCATGGCAACCTGAAGGCCGCGAGAGACACTGGTTAAAGATTGTTTTGTGCCGGCCTTAATATAGTCATGATTTATTTCTATTATCTTAATGCAAATATATATTCCGGTCTCATTAAAATGAGGATTGTGGTTGTATTTCTCTTTGGTTGTTTCTCTCTTAATGTTCCAGAAGTTGCCAAAAGTTGCGATAGTTGTTTAGTTTGCCTGTTACAACTTAAAAGTGGTTTTTAGCAATGGGAGTCATGTTTTTTAAGGTTCATACTAATATGAAGATCTTGTAATTCTATATTCATGATAAGAGAAGATGGCCTCTACTTTGGGCAGTATGAAAACAATTGCCACATCTACCTCATTGGGTAACAATGGAAAGGGGAAGAATTTGGGTGCAATGTTTGATAATTATGGCAGACAATTGTCTTCTCTTTCAGTTTTTTCACCCATTTCCTTTAATCGCTCAAGTAGAAGAGGGACTATGAGATTAAGTGACAGAGAGAAGGTAGTTAATACAAGAGCTATGGAAAAGGAGTTGTACTTCAACAAGGATGGCTCAGTGACAAAAAAATTGCAGGTCAGAGAAAAAATTATGTTTAAAGGAAGGTCACCTGCACGTGAAACTTCACTGCGGTGGATATTTCCTTGTCCACTTATATTCGATTTTAATGTGTTATTTTAATTTTTCATGGAGGGTTGTTTTGGCATATGGTCTGGCATTCAATTGCACACTTACCGAAAGCATTGTCAATTTGTCTTGTAGGCGGTGTGAACAAACTTGCTGATCTTGTTGGAGTCACCCTTGGGGCGAAGGGAAAAATGTTGTCTTGGAGAGCAAGCATGGTTCTCCAAAAATAGTTAATGATGGTGTGACAATAGCTAAGGAGGTAATTTGTAGATGTGTGCTCTCGTTTTCTTTTTAACGTTGTATTAGTTCCCCCTCTTAAATGTCTTAGATTTGGTAGGCATAATTTGAAAACTCAAAGGTGAAAGGAAACATATTTGTTACCTAGTGGTCTACTTGGCCTATGGACTAGCCACATTAGAGTAATGCATAAATATTTTCACAACAATAAAAGGAAAGGGTTATGGTTGAGTCAAATTTTATTGTTATTGACAATGTAATGAAATGTATCTCAATGCTATGGTTTTGGCCTTTTTATTGGTTGAATTAGAGGACCCAGTTGAAAATATTGGGGCCAAGTTGGTAAGGCAAGCTGCGGCAAAGACAAATGATTTAGCTGGGGATGGAACCACAACATCCGTTGTTCTTGCACATGTTGGAATATTGAAAAATTCCAGAACAATGAATGGAGAATAAATCTCCCTTCCTCTAACACAGAGAAAATAAAAATTTCTTTGACAGGAGACAGAGTTTCAATACTTTGAAAAAAAACTTCTATTCCCTTCAATAAGTCAAAAAAAAACTATTACACTTCTTCCTCACTGAGAGGGATTACAAAATCATGACTGCTACAAAACGCAGTGCATAAAACCAACTCACTGTCTGTTCAAAACAAACATACTCTGTCTCTAAAACACTCTACTGTGTTTTTCACTTTCGCACTGCTGTGCATACACACTTAAAAAGTTACACTTAGTCTTTCACTTTTACACACTGATGTGTAATAAAAAATTTACGTACTATCTATAAAAAAAACTACCAAGCTTTTTTGTCCTTTTTATTTTTATATGCCGTAACATATAAAACATATTATAATAAACCCTCTTTTAAAAAAAATAAAATTAAAACTAAATTCTATGGCCCACCTTTCATTTCACATATGATATATATATATAACATATGTTTAAAAAATATGTATATATTAAAGCATACATAAAATTAAACTATCAAAACATTAAAGAACCCTTTCCGTCGGACTTCAAAAGTCTGAATAGATTGAATTTCAAACCAAATCCGCGTTCCAAAATGGGATGTTGACGTCTGCCTAATTTGTAACGCGAATTCTCAATCCAATGTGCCTTATAAAAAATTCGGGTCCGGTTTTCAGGTTTTCAGATTCCCTTCAATTTCATGCGATCCAATATTAATGCTCCACGTGTCCTCCTTTTGAATTTACAAAACCGGGGTGTAAATTTCTGTTTGTTTAATTTCTGGTTGGTGAATTGCGTTAATGCTGGTTGTTGTGTTTAAATACAATCCTGTACAGAAATATGGCTGCGGCCGTCTACAAAAAAAACTTGTAGGAATTTTAAATGCTGAATTAAATTTCTGGATGGTGTGCAAGCAACCTCCAAAAAAAAATGTTGTTGCTGCATCCGTCCTTCTGCTGCAGCAGTTGAAGTTAAAATTCAACAGCACAGGGTTTAATAAGTGAGGGTGTAAAGGTAACTTTTTGTCGATAGTACCGGATTAAGATCATCTATTCATTTTTGTAGGGTCTTATGGTGTTTGGTTTTTTAGTTTTGGGTTGGGCTTATTGAGTCTAAGATAGTTTTTGAGTGAAAAAATTGCTATCAGGTATTAAAAAATTTTGGTTCTTTTATCAAAATTTATGAGCTTGTTAGGAAATACAAAACTGACAATGGTTGTATCTTAAATTTGTGGAAAATAATTTGAAATGAAACCTTTTTGTTTAGGTTGTTGCAGCAGGTGCAAACCCCATTCAAATTACTAGGGCATTGACAAGACAATAAAGGCCCTTGTTTCGGAACTCAAAATTTTGTCAAAGGAGGTAAACGCTTGCCTTTTGAGTAGGCTGGTTTTCCTTTTTGCTGATGGTTTGGTGTATCTAATTGAATTAGTTGCCTAAGGTATTTTTCGTTGCAAACTCCTTTTCATTTTTCATACAATATTGGCCTTGTGGAATACATTTGATTGTGTGGTCTTGTTAGATCTACAACATTTGTAGTTGTTTAGTCTTATGGCCGAGGTGCACTTTTATTATGGAAATAGTTGATGCAATATTGTCATTTAATCCTTACTGCATGGTCGCATGTTGAGAAGTTTCTTGTGAAACATTTGGTATTCAAAATGACACTTGATCTTATACAACATCATGCACTTGACTTCAAAATTAATATTCAAAGTGTGCCAAACAATTCTTGCAAAATTTCAAATATTTATGTTGTTTTAAACCATTATATTTTTCATGTATTGGATGCTGAAAATGAGAAAAAGACTTTGGTATGAAACCAACTGGTGAATAATTTCCAGCAAAACAACCAATTCCAAGACATGATTTAGAAGTAGAACATATGTACTTATGAAGCATAGAAAGACATCCTTGATGCATTGTCAATGTTTGGCTAGGGTTATTTTTGGAGAAAATAACTCCTTATTCCTAGAATAGTGATCTTCAATACAAGTAAATGCCAGAGAAGAGAGATCATCGTGTGACATAAACCTATTAACAAAAGTGAACAGGCAATGATTATTAATTATGGCATAATAAGTTGTCAGTGATTTTGACTATTTGTCTTTAACATGTAAAAATGTTAAATTCCAAACTTACATCATCATGGTTTGGCATCATGAGCTTGACTAATTGTCCACCATGCTCATAATTTCATTGTTGTCTTCATATCTATAAACAACATTTCAAATAATAATAAAAAATTTCTATAAGAAAAATTCAGATCTCCATGCTGCTGCTCCTTGTGAGACAAAGTCAAAATTGCATTACACAATCTGACACATAAGAATCTCCTATATCCCGGTGGTATGCATCCAAATTCTTATAATAGTGTCTTAAAGACTTATGTTGACATTGCCAATGAGATATTTAAGCAATGAAAGATGGAGCCTTCTTCAGTGTTGTATATGTAACAGTCTTTTATTAATATAAAGATTGATGGTTTTGTCTTTCTGAAAATGAAATGTAAAAATAATTTATTGTGGTCAATTGAAAAGTTTTTTTTTTTAATATTTTCATTATGGAAGGGCAACATAGATATATGCCCTTCTAATTGAAATTCGGACCTGCCCTTCAAATTTGATCACTGTGTGGGACCTTAACAAACAATAAAACTATTCTGCCGCGTGTTATATAAAACATATAACAAAACCTTTGTCAAAACTTCAAACGAACCCTTTAGCCATGGGTATTTCATCACGAATTGATCATTTTACCATGTACCTTCTTCTAGAGGAATATTATTCCACTTGATTAGGTTCTTCATAATGGTTATATGTCAAAGAGATACAAAATGTTTATCTATAACTTTTTATGGTTCAAGAATCAACTTTCATTCTTCATCTAATTTTAGAAGTTCTATTTACATTGGCATATTTTTTCCCAAAACCTTTTTTAGGCAAGATACATGAAAAACCTTATGAATGCAAGAAGAAGGAAAATATAACTTCTATACCACTTGTGAAATCCTATGAATAATTATTTAGGGCCATAACAGTTTTCAATTTTTAGCTAATTCTTTATTCTTCTTTTTTTTGAATGAAGATTGCTTATAATGCTATAATCTAAAAAATACCCAATTACCCTCCTCAAATTATCTTTCACTTCAATGTTGTTCCCCTTGTTGTTTTATCATGTTTCATGTCATTTGAAGTTTTTCCATAATAATTTTCAAAGTTTCTTTAGTATTTTCCATATGTGACTCTGTTTCCTATACTTTGGACTTATCTTGCAAAAAGTATGAGATACTAGGAGTTGGATATCCATAAAGGGCCTTAAATGGGGAAATTTTAGTAGATGTGTGATAGGTAGTATCATATTAACATTCTTCCTCGACGAACCCACTTCATCCATTAAGATTGCTTTTCTAAAGAGTAACATTGTAGATAACCTTAAAAACATTTTTTAACTATTTTTGTTTGACCATTTGATTGTGTTTGATATGTAGAACTCATGGCAGCTAGTGTTTCTCCACTCATATTAAATAATTATTTCCAAAATTTTCTTGCTACTATTACTTTAGGAAAACCATGAAGACTATGAATTTCTTTCACGGACACTTCTGCCACTTGGCTTGTTGTTTATGTACTTTGAGCTCTACAAAAAAAATCTACAAAATTTGTCTATATAAATGACCACAAAAATGTAATACTTACCTTTATATTTCAGTAACCCCGTAATAAAGTCTATTGATATATCTTCTAGTCTTTGAATATGTATGTGGAATGGTTGAAGTAACCCTAGAGATTTTACTATCTCTCTTTTATTTATTATGCAAACCTAACCTTCTCTTACAAAATTTTGAATATCTTTCTTCATTCCTTCCAAAAATATATTTTTTGATCCTTTGAGATTTTTAAGGAACCCTGCGTCCTACCATCAGAGAGACATGGGACTCCCTTAATATTTTTTTATTCAAATATGCTTGCATGCATAAAAATATTCTACATTTGCACCAAAATATATCTCTCTTTCACTCCCAATGCTCCATAGAGTTCATCCCATCCTTTATAAATTTTAGTTTTTGTTTAGTACTATTGTCATTTTTCCATTATGGCAAGATTCTTCTAGCCACCTAGGAATAGAAAATTTAATTGGATATAAATTTGAGGCCTCTTCTATTTTAGAAAGAGCATCATGTACTAAATTTTCCTTACCCTTTTTGCAGATTATCTCAAAATTAAAACTTTGCATTTTTTCTCCTCATTTTTGTTAGGCTTCCAATGAAATCCATAGCTTCAAAAAATACTTTATGCTATCATGGTATATCTTGACTTTAAAGTACCTCCCAATGATATACTATCCCCATTTTTTATTGCATGTAATATTGCTTCCATTTATTTTTCATATGTAGATTTCACCAAATATTTTCTTTGAATTCCTTGCTTTTAAAAGCCAATGATATCCCTTATTGTGTTAATGTTACGTAAATTCCTCGTCCTAGTGCCTCACACTCTACTATGAATGTTTTACCAAAAGTAGGTGCAACCGATGTTGGTGTAGAAGACATGGCATCCATTAAAAGAGAGAATGCCAAAGTAGCCTCATCATTCCATATAAATGATATTTTCTTCAAGAGATATGTGAGTGGACTTGAAATGCATGCATATTTCTTAACAAATGATCAATAATATCATGTAAGTCTAAAAAATCTTCTAAGAACCTTGATTTTCTTAGGAATAGGTCATTTTGTAATAGCTTGCATCTTTTGAGGCTCCAACTTCACTCATTCCTTTAAAACAATATGAACCAAATACTCGAATTCTTATTTCCCAAAAGCACATTTGGATATTTTTACATAAAAATGATTGTTCTCAATAATTTATATAACTTTTCCACATGTTTAGTGTGATATTCCCATGATTTATTATAAATATGTGTATTATCAAAGAAAACCAACACAAATTTTATAAGATGGGATCAAACAAAATTGTTCTTAAGTCGAGCCCACCGGACTTCAAACGGCGATAAACCATAATTCAAACCAAATTCACGTTCCAAAATAGCCTGCTGACGTCGGCTAATTTTGTGACGCGAAAACCAAATGAATTCCGCCCTAATATTTTTCGGGTCCAAAGTTGGGCTAGCGTACGGAGGGAGAGTTGTGACGCGAATTTCTTATCAAATTCGCCCTAATCTTTTTCGGGTCCTGATTTCCACTGTGCTAGCAGCCCAAACAAAGATCCGCTCCAATCAATTTATGCCACGTGTCCTCAATCAAAACTTGCCTTGCTCCCTTCTGCGGGTGCATTCGATGGTGTTTAAGGCGATGGGACATGGATGTGGCGATTTCATATCAATCGCATTAAGTTTTAACGTTGTTCAATTAAGTTCCAAGGTTTTCACATCAAATCCGCATTAATTAAGTTTTAACACTGTTCAAGATCGGACCTCCACTCCTGTTAGCGATTCCGCATGCTCCAATATGATCCGGCCTTCGACTCTCATTAATGATCAGAGATTAATTATGACGAGCGTCCTTCGATTGCATTGCATTCGGGTCGATAAAATGGCGTTTCGCTATGGTTTTTCAGATGAGCTGGTTGCTGGGTTACACTACCTGCTCACTGTGACAAGAAGGAGAAGTGGCCAGCTGAACTGTTGCTTAGACCTTGTTGCATATCTGCATTTCTCTTGGTCTCGTCTGTGTCTGTCTTCCTCTGTTTCTTGGAGTTCTGCTTCTCTGTCTCCTCTTGTGCCCACTGCTGAGACTGCACTCATGCCTCGCCTGCGTCAAAGGATGCGTTGCCACAAGGGGAGCACTATAGGTCAACCCCTGCGCGCTCCCTCCAGCCCCTCAACCGAGTCGTCTTCCGGCCAGTCCAATGATTATTACGCAGGTCGCTATCCAAATACTAGGAGTGGGCGGGGTTGGGTTGTAGGATCTGGCCACCGTATGGATTCCCCTGCTCCTCGTTTCCCCACCACTATTTCACCTTCTCCCACGAAGCGCACTGCGCAATTTTCCTTTAATTTCTCTCTCAACCGCCCACGAATCACAGCTTCAGTCACTGTGGTTTTCCGCGAGGAGGCCAAAACGGAGGAAGAATGCACCCGTCCGGCGGGTCTGAGCTCAGAAAAAGCTGGCCAACATTCAAGCCTTCAGGAGGGGAGCTGTGGCATGAATGTGGAGGTAGCACCTAGCGATCCTAGACCTTCAGAAGGATGGTGCCGAATCGTGGAGGAACCACCAGAGGAGTAGTTTGGTTAATTTGTTTTTCTTGCTTCGCGGCCCACTTAATTGGGTTGCTTTTAGATTATATTACTATGCTGGACCTCTGTAATATTTTTGAATTCTGTAAACGTTCAAGACTGGTTTCCCCGTATGAGGGCAGTCTTCTTAATTTTTTGATTTTTTGATGACAAATTTGCCATGAGTCTGGGCAATGTTTTTGTGTGAGGCGTATATCAACAATACATGTCTCTGCACATTTCCTGTATCCGCTTTATGATACTATTTTCATGGACAGTTTTACTTCATATAATATATTCAAAACAACGTTTTTTCTCTTGTGAAAAAAAAATGATTAATGTTTATCACTCTGCCTTCAAAACTAGCGATGCTGGTCTATGTTGTTGGTTTATTGATATGATCTGATGGTCTTTTTATATTTTGGACATATCACACTCACATGATTAGCGTTTTTCTCTGTTCAAGGATTTTGGGTACTTTAATTTGTATTTGGAACAATGGATGTCGGTACTCTATCTGTTGCTTTACTATTCTACATACTGCTATTTCACTTTCTTATAGATGCCTCGGGCATATTTGGATGCTTTCTCAGATTGTCGATAATCTCCATGTGGACCGTTACTGGGTTTTATATCATGTCCCTGTATGTGACATGGGGTATTTTTCTATCATTGTCCGGGGTGGGACTTCCACTTTTCTGGATGGATATTTGGGTTCCAATCTTCAGATGTGAAAATGTAATGACTTCATGGACTGTTTTACTTCATATAATATATTCAAAACAACCTTTTTTCTCTTGTGAAAAAATAATAATTAATGTTTATCACTCTGCCTTCAAAACTAGCGATGCTGGTCTATGTTGCTGGTTTATTGATATGGTCTGATGGTCTTTTTATATTTTGGACATATCACACTTCTCACATGATTAGCGTTTTTCTCTGTTGCAGGATTTTGGGTACTTTAATTTGTATTTGGAACAATCGACGTCGGTACTCTATATGTTGCTTTACTATTCTACATACTACTATTTCACTTTCTTATAGATGCCTCGGGCATATTTGGATGCTTTCTCAGATTGTCGATAATCTCCATGTGGACCGTTACTGGGTTTTATATCAAGTCCCCGTATGTGACATGGGGTATTTTTCTATCACTGTCTGGGGTGGGACTTCCACTTTTCTGGATGGATATTTGGGTTCCAATCTTCAGATGTGAAAATGTAATGACTTCATGGACCGTTTTACTTCATATAATATATCAAAACAATCTTTTTTCTCTTGTGAAAAAAAAATGATTAATGTTTATCACTCTGCCTTCAAAACTAGAGATGTCGGTCTATGTTGCTGGTTTATTGATATGGTCTGATGGTCTTTTTATATTTTGGACATATCACACTCCTCACATGATTAGCGTTTTTCTCTGTTCAAGGATTTTGGGTACTTTAATTTGTATTTGAAACAATGGACGTCAGTACTCTATCCGTTGTTTTACTATTCTACATACTGCTATTTCACTTTCTTATAGATGCCTCGGGCATATTTGGATGCTTTCTCAGATTTGTCGATAATCTCCATGTGGACCGTTACTGGGTTTTATATCAAGTCCCTGTATGTGACATGGGGTATTTTCTATCACTGTCTGGGGTGGGACTTCCACTTTTCTGGATGGATATTTGGGTTCCAATCTTCAGATGTGAAAATGTAATGACTTCATGGACTGTTTTACTTCATACAATATATTCAAAACAACGTTTTTTCTCTTGTGAAAAAAAAAATGATTAATGTTTATCACTCTGCCTTCAAAACTAGCGATGCTGGTCTATGTTGCTGGTTTATTGATATGGTCTGATGGCATTTTTATATTTTGGACATATCACACTCCTCACATGATTAGCGTTTTTCTCTGTTGCAGGATTTTGGGTACTTTAATTTGTATTTGGAACAATGGACGTCGTTACTCTATCTGTTGCTTTACTATTCTACATACTGCTATTTCACTTTCTTATAGATGCCTCGGGCATATTTGGATGCTTTCTCAGATTGTCGATAATCTCCATGTGGACCGTTACTGGGTTTTATATCATGTCCCCGTATGTGACATGGGGTATTTTTCTATCATTGTCTGGGGTGGGACTTCCACTTTTCTGGATGGATATTTGGGTTCCAATCTTCAGATGTGAAAATGTAATGACTTCATGGACTGTTTTACTTCATATCATATATTAAAAACAACATTTTTCCTCTTTTAAAGTTTCATTTTTTTTTTTTTAAATTGAACCCGCCATCGGAATACCGATGCTTTGTAAGCATCGGAATTGTGACAACTTAAAAACGTCAGAAGAGCGACAGTATAAAAACATCATAAGAGTGATGTTCAAAATGTCGGACCACATTTCGTCGGAATTGCGACAGTTTACAAACGTCGGAAGAGCGACGTCCAAAACGTCGGAGCACATTTCGTCCGAATTGTGATAGTTTACAAACGTTGGAAGAGTGACGTTTTGAACGTCGGACTACATTGCGTTGGAATTGCGACAGTTTGCAAATTTCGGAAGAGCGACGTTCAAAACGTCAGACCACATTTCGTCGGAATTGCAATAGTTTACAAATGTTGGAAGAGCGGCGTTCAAAACGTCGGACCACATTTCATCGGAAGTGCGACAGTTTACAAACGTCGGAAGCGCGATGGTTTGGGAAACGTCGGAAGAGCAATGCTTGTTTGGAAGCGATGGAAAAAGTATCGATAGTGCGACACTTTTTAAGTGCGTCGAAACTGCGACGGTATGGCAAACCACATTTTGCCCGCCCTCGAACTGTCGCTCTTGCGACGACTATGTGTCGGAATAGCGACGAATTGGTCATCGGAAATTTCGCCAAATTTTCTAGTGAATAGATAAAAGTAATTTAATAGAAGCTATGTTGGAAACAAGAGAAAAAATATCACAAAAATAAATTCATGGCACCTAGGAATAACCTTTTGCATTCATCTTCTTCTTAAACACGCATTTGTTGCCAATGGGTTTGCTTCCAGCCGAAAACTCCACTAGATCCCATGCCTCATTTTTGTACAAGGATTCCATTTGATCAAAAATGGCCTCCTTCCATAGTTTTCCATAGTCTATATCCACTTCCTCCCTGATAGTTTTGGGATAATCATCAGTGATAGATAAAGAAAAATTTGAATAGAAAGCAGATGGACTATACCTTTTTGGTTGCCTTCTTTCTTGAATTGATCTTCTCAAAGCTGGATTTTGTGGCTCTTCTTCTTCTAAATCTTGTTCTGCTATAGAGTCTGATTCTTCCTCCTTTAGTTCAAACTCTATCTTCTCAGGTTCCTTTGGTAGGAATTCATGTTTAATAACATATTTCACCTCTCCAAACACCACATATCGGTTGTACACAACCTTCCTTGTTTCTAGGTTTCAAAGCTTATAACCTTTTAAACCATCATTATACCTAATAAAGATGCACCTTTCATATTTTCTATCCAACTTAGTTCGTTTCTCATTTGGAACATGTACATATGCATCACTGCCAAATACCCTCAGATGTGAAAGAGAAGGTTTCTTACCATCCCATACCTCATGTAGAGTCTTATCCCCCAACATTAATGAAGGTGATTTGTTAACCATGTAACATGCAGTCTCCACTGCCTCTGCCCAGAATTCTATCTGAACCCGACACCACTGAGCATGCTTCTTGCATTTTCCATCGAAATCTTGTTCATTCTTTCTGCTAATCTATTTTTCTGAGGTGTGTGTTTAGTCAATTTAATGTCTTAAATTGCTATCATAAATTATCGACCGAAGTTAGTAATCTTATGAAGTGTGGGTGCACTAAATATGCTAGAAGCCTTTTCTTACTTAATTCATGGTGTTGGTTTTAAGGTTGTTTTTAGGATTTTGTATTTATCTTGAATGTCTAAATGAAATTGAAAAACTAAGAAATGATTTGTGAAATGAAATCTACATTTAACTATCAAAGCTTATGATGAGAATTCTACTTTAGCTTATCTAAAAGTGAACAATTGACTTTAAGAAAACTAGAAACAAGAAGAAACTTCAATATTTTTGTATGTTTTGGAGTTTTTATATAAATGGAATTAAAAGGAAGAAAACACTAGAAAGTAATCACACCTAAAGAAATATTTTAATAATTGAAAAATAAAACTTGCAAGAAGGAAGAAAAGGAAATGTTTATCTTAAGAAAGGAAATTAATCTATGAATCACTCTTAAAGAAAGTATTCTAATGACGAAGAAAAGGAAATGTTTATCTAAGAAAGAAAATTAATCTATGATAAAATTATATTGCATAAAAAGAAATTAATCTAAATAATAAATTTTAAACTATATCAAATCAACCTATTGCGGCAACTATGATAAATTATCTCTAAATTTATTCAATAAAATAAAAAAATATATATCTAAACCATCTCTAAGTCTATTTAATTATATACAAAACATCAATCCAAATTGTTTCTAAGTCTAGCAAAGCATATATCTAAACTATCTCTAAATCTATTCAATTATAAAGCAAAGCATCTATCTAAATTATCTCTATAAAGCATAGTATCTATCTGAATTAACTCTAAGCCTATTTAATTATGAAGCAAAAACATCTATTCTAATCATAACGAAATTATACAAATGGAAATAACAAGTAGTGGAGTAACAATATCAAATCTGATAATATATACTATGGAAATTCCAAAACTATTTGCAATGGAAATAAAAACATAGCATATGTCTATTGTGCAAAAATGAAATACATGTTTAATTTACGAAATGAAAATGTAAACGGAGTATATCTATGCTACTAATTACAATAAGAAAAAAAGGTAAACATAGTGTTTATCTATGCGGAAAACACATCAAAAATCATAAGAAACTAAACTAGGAAAAGATATAAAACTAAACAATTAAACCTCTTCTATGCAGGGGCCTTCCACAACAAAATTGTTTTGAACTTATTTGAAAATAACTACGCATCGATGATTCCTGAAACACCTTCTCCTTTGATTGATAAAAACATAGTTTCAATATATGACAACCTTACAATAAAAATCGAACTTGTTTCAGGTTTACACAACCTGGTATTTATAACAGAGTCAAATTAAATGTTTGAGGCTATCACGCCTTTGGAGACTAATCAAAAAATGCATAAAACTCTAAACAAAAATGTGATTTTTATTGTTTTCACGATTTTCTAAGTGGAGAGAAAATCGTGAAACTTAATCTTCTCGCTCTCTTGTCTCAGTTCTTGCTTTGACTGACCCTTTGACCAAAATCCTAGGTGCTTTCCTTCTCGATTTTGGACAGGTAGATAGGATAGAATCCATGAATTGATCATTTCCCAATTTCCCATGTACTTCAATCCTTCATTCATTCTTTGGAATCTGTTAGACCGTGGCGGTGGCTGCAGAAACGGAGATTAGCTGCAGAATTGAATGAATTTTGTAGCTAAATACAAGTTTTATTCAAATAATAAGAAAAATTTAAAATATGAAAAAGAGATCAAGGTACCTTACCAAGCTGAAAATGTGCAAATCAATATTTCTTGAGCTTATGGAGTTTGACAAAAAAGGAGGAAAAAGGTAGTGAAATGGATGTCAAAATTGAGGCAGTCTTGAGGCTCAACAATGTGTATGGAGTAGTCTGTTGTCATGCTATACCACACTTCTTACAGAACTCTTTAAATTCCTTCTTTCAGAACTCTCCACCATTATTTATCCTCAACACCTTTATCTTCTTCTATGTATGGTTTTCCACCAGAGCCTTAAATTCTTTAAATATGTCAAAGACTTCAGATTTCTTCCTGAGGAAATATATACATTTATTCCTTGAGAATTCATCTATAAATGACACCTACACAAACTCACCCAGTGATGGAATTGACACAGGTCCAAACACATTAATGTGCACAAGCTCTAATATCCCTTTTGCCCTCTTAGCACCAGAGGGGAAACTCACATGATTCTTCTTCCTATATACACAATGTTCACAGATATAGAAATCCAGAGAGAAATTATGCATACCTTCTACTATACCATTTCCATGAGGCATTTGAAGGCCTTTCTCTCTAATATGTCCAAGCATTTGATGCCACAACATGATATTTTCTCCAAAGTCCACAAGGTTTTCAACTCCACTTTCAGGAACCACAAAATTTTTTCACCAATCAATAACAGTGCTACCCATAAGCTTGTATAGAGTTCCAATCTGAACTCCCCGCATCAACACAAGTTCTCCCCAAACTATCTTTCATGTATCCTTCTCGAGCACTATTTTTATAGCTGCATCATCCATATTTCTTACGTCAATCATATTTTTGGCCAATGAAGGAATATGCAAAACACCAGGAAGTGTTATAATCCTTCCACCTTGCAACTTCAACATGATTTTTCCATGTCCGAAAATTTTGGCCTTCCTGTCATCCCTTAGGAAGACATCACTACCATCATATTTCTCATACTAGCATAACCATTCCCTATGGGGAGTGAAGTGAAATGATGCACCTGAGTCAATCAACCATGCCTCATGATATACATGTGTACTTGAAGAAGAAGCCAAGTACACATCCCCACCTTCATTTGAGGTGGTTTTCGCCTCTGCAAAAGGAGCATCAACAAATCCCTTTCCTTTCTCAGGAGCTTTAGATCTACAATCCTTTTTGAAGTGCCCTTTGTTTCCACATTTCCAGCACACCTTTACAAGTTTTCTAGGAGATTTATATTTCCCTCTAGATTTAGATCTCCCACTCGAGGACTTTTTTTTTTTTTTTTTTCTAGGACCAACCTCGTATAGACAAGGCATCTCCATTTTGGCCCTCCATATTTTTCTGTCTCATTTCCTCCTATAGTAAGGATGAGATAATTTCATCAAACTTCAAGGTATTTGTATTGCTACCTATTGCAACAACCAAACTATCCCACGATTTTGGTAGAGAACACATCAAATTGATGCACTTGTCTTCATATGAAATGTTAATATCAACATATTACAACTAGCTTACCACAGTATTAAAGGATTTCAGATGCTCGGTCACCGAGTCTCCATCCTTCTTCCTTAGGTTATCCAACTTAAACCGTAGGAACAATTTGTTCACCTGAGACTCAGATTGGTACAAAGTCCCTAACTTGTCCCACAAATCCTTCGTCGTAACTTCCCAAGATACATTCAACAATAATGAATCTAAGATACACAATCGTATTGTGCTCTTTTATTTCTAATCCAACTTAGCCTAGTCTTCATCTAAAATTTTCGTTGGTTTAGTACCTGGATCTACTACGATCCACTGATCTTTATCCACTAGCAGATCCTCCATCTTGAGCTTCCACAACTCAAAAATATGACCATTAAATTTCTCGATCTCTATATTTCCATTGCTCGTCATCATATTTCACCATAAAAAATGATTTCGTATATCTCCCAGTGAACAGGGTCTATCACGGGCCCAAGCAAAACCCCTCAGCAGCAAAGGATTCCCCTTGAAGTTGAAATTGCTTTGATACCAAATGTAGGTTTTAACCCTGTACATAAATTACCTATAAATGAATTCTTAAAAACATAAAATAAATAATGGTGAGAACATAAACCTAAAACACATATACATAGATATTTTCCCATGGGTCCCAAAATCGGGACTACCAGATTGATTTTTCATTATATTCCTTTCAATGTCACAATACATATTATATATACATGCAGAAGCATTCATAAACCCCAATCCATTAACCCTGGATTAGAACATAATCGTAGTTCCCTTGATCGGATCTACAAAATACCATGGAAAGAAAACCATCATGCCCAAAAACATGAACAAAAACCATGCACAAAACCATATCTAGGTTCACCTACCTAATATAGGGTAAAAAAATAATATCAAGGTGCTAACTCGGACCATGTGTAAGGGGGCAATAGCCCCCCTACAAACCCCCTTGTGACCCCCCTGTTGTGTCCGACACAACAAATAGGGGGGATATCGCCCCCCTTATGATCCCCCCCCCCCCCCCCTTGCACATGCGACTAGTCAAGGAAAGAATATAACACACACCCAACATCAAGATGGATCTTAGTACTCCCCTTTCCCTAGTTGACATGCAAGTTGTGTTTATTGCAAAACATAGTTCTAGTTCAATTATTCTCTTACTTTCACTTCGATTACCATCTCTCCATCCCATGACACTATGCTTCAACTCTCACAACAATCCCCCTCTAAGGTGTATTGAAGTTGAGAATGATGTTGCGACTAGCGCAGAAGCTTTTCATTGCTCCTTCCCACCCACCTTTCAACAAAGGCAACCACAACTCACTAGTGCAAGGATCCAAACAACTGCTATAATATTGACGGGCATACAGAAGAGAAGTGTTGAAAGTTTCATTTGAAGCTTAAACTGAATAAGAAAGTAATTATAATAAGAAGAATAATATTATGGCCATTGATTCAAAAAACTAGGCTAAAATCAGTTGATCTGTATTTGAAAACTTGACGGTTTGATGAAATTTGCAAGTTAATTTTTATGTCTTTTAGGAAATTAGGCAAGTTGCAAAAGCACATAAATTAAGTTTTTAAATGCAGTTTGCAGCATAAAAACAGATACAATAATATGATAAACAATAACACAAGACAACAAAATGATGGAGTTCACCCCTCCTAGGCTACATCTCCTGGTCCAACTTCCAATGTTGGGCCTCTTTCATTAAGTTCTAAAATATGTGATTACATGGATTTGCAGTACTCAGAATTCAAAAATATTGTCTCAAATGGCTCCAGAATAGTTAAAAACTCCTATTTGGGCTCTTGTTGGGCTCAAATTGGCTAAGAAATGGAATATTATATACTGTTTTGTGTCTACAAATCGCACTATTTCAAGTAATCCATCTCTATAATCCGATTTTTCTAGAACTATTGATTTAAAATACTTTATAGCCGACACACTCACCACGTTTGGGTGCATCCATGTTTTACTTTCACGTACTCGTGGAGTGGATAAGATAAGCGGATCGCCACTGGGAACTGGTCTGATGCTTAATTGTTTTAACTAGTTTGGATCGTGGTTTATGGTGTGGGGGACCATACTTCGGTGGTCCCAACCTCGCACTCATCACTAGCGGTTGAACCCCGGCCCATGAGTGGTTGGGCTACACCTGTTCCACTAAAATTTAGGCCATGTTGTCCCCTAACTACCCAGAATTTGGGCGCGGCCGGATTCATTATCGCCGAGGTTAATCAAACTCCATCAACCATGGTAAAGCATTTTAGCTATAGTTGGGCCGGTTAACCCCCGCCTCAATACCATGAAGGGGGTGTACATGTCAGCCTCCCATCAAAATTTCTACATTAGCTCTCTCCTCCATCTTTTTAGCTTACGTTTAAACCGCTTAGAACCTCTCGTAGGGCCCTTCATATCCTTACCTTCTTGTTACACTCGCCCATGAAATATATTATGGTTGAATATTGTAATGATATTTGTCTGTTCCTCGTTCAAACATCTATTCCCGACTATTCAGACAAACGCTACTTGAAGGCGCTGCCGCGTAATGTTATACTCTCACTCACACCTATCGTTTATAGACTAATTGTCCCAGAATCCCCTATTCTGGGGTATCACCTACCCAAACCACCATTTAAACAGCTTCACATTTTCAATAATTTTTTGGAAGGGGTCGGGTGTGGTTTCCTCATAGCTGACCCACACGCTTATGTGACAAGTAACCCCTAGCCACACATATCGCCATCTCCTCGCAAAGTATGTAGCTTTAAATTCACATAATCGCCCCAGTCATCTACCCATCATCATACTTCCTCCCGCACTTAGGGTTTAGATTGATTCCTAATCCTAAGATTGACGGCACTCTCTCCATTCCCGCGTGGATCAGAGCCTGCCTCCGCCCTACCCCCGACATACGCCATACGCCCATCATCCATATTGGGCCCATTTGAAATCTTTTAATGTTCTCAGATCCACATCTTCAATGTTTTACCTCCAAAGTTCACCACGTTTTTCCACCACCTCGCATATTTCATCGTTTACCACCACCTTTCGCCTCTCACATCTACCTTCGCACTTCTTATTTATTGTTTGTAGTTTTAAGATGTTTCAAATGGACGAAGAAATTCGCCTCATATTTATTTCTCCATTGTAAAATTCGTTTAATGCACAAAGGATCGCATCAAATGCATAATTCATGAGAAAAATCTATAGCTTACTGATGACACGACATCTTACTCTAGCATATAGGAAATTCAAATTCTCTGTGAGCAATCTCGTGGAATATTTTTTTAGAGGATGGTGATTTTAATCGCCATGCAAAAGAGAATTAAGTGGGAACTGAAATTTCTTTCATTATTCTAGCTCCCTGGTTAGTCTCAATCCAATTGCATGCAGCAGGTAGGGTGTTGGAAGCACGCTTTCAAGATATATGCTAGCCGCAATTTTTCTTAGAAGGCATTGAATGTTATATATTTTATTCTTCATGTCTTATCCCCGGCGATCTCGCCTCGTATATCTATTTCATAGCATGGGAAGGTTTATTTTTGTTCAAATTAAATAATTCAATTGTCTGCTTTATGAGTTTTCTCTATAAGAGGGAGGAAGAAAGCCACTGTGCGCTCCCAGTTTTTGACTCGTAGGCTTGCGTAGTTGAGTCGCATTTGTATACATTTGTAAAAGATTTGTGCTAAGGCTCGTAGCTCCATAGGGTTCAAGGAGGGAGGGTTCTATCTATAATACAGAGATTCTATCTTGTATTTCATAATATGTCCTTCTTCTTATGTGATATCACAACATTACATTTTCATATCTTCTATATCATGTACGGAATGCGCAAAAATTCATCATTTTAAGGTAGCGGATTCATCCTAAATTGATCTACTTGATCGTTCGTAAATATGGCTTGTGTGATATATCGTTTTTTCAAACTATTTCATTCATATTTTCTATATTATTTGATTTGGGAGGGTGCTTAAAACACACTGTCATATGGATTCTTATTAAGTTTCATGCATGGTTCCGCTTGTGTATTCGGGCATCGCAACAGTTAACTAATATACTCCATATTTCTTTCACTACATACATCTTCTCGATTTCTCGTAGCATAATATTTTGAATCGGCCTTCTTACAACTGTCTTCTAATCGGCCTGATGCACATATTGAGTTTCAGATAGCTCCTCGCGGATTACTGTGATTTCTTCGTCCACGAAACTACTTCCTTGTTTTATATAGAGAGTTCTCGGGATTGACACACTAGCGAAGAGTTCTCAAGCATGGCAAGATGTCCTAGGCATCGGTCTATGGAAATTTAGCTTTCTAGGGATTGACTTTTTCAAGATAAGCAAGTCGGTGAACGCAATTTTAAGAAAATCATTATCCCCGGTCACAAATATTCACTCTCTAACAAAGGAGCATGCAGAGTTGAAGAGTTAGAGGTCTCACCTGGCACCTTAATGTTGCTTGTTTGATAAATCTTATTATTTGTTCAATTTTTCGCGAAGATCAGGTCGCATACTTCATAGTCAAATACCTTCAAGAACCACCGAGAAGATATATGTATAAATCGTGAAAAGAAAAGAGTCGTGGGCCGCGTCGGAGATCCTCGACCAGAGAAGATTATCCATCCTCTTCTTTCAAGAAACGCGTCCCGACAGTGTAGGAAAACTCGCATTTTACCGGCGCTAGTTCAAATAGAACTACTCCCATTTCCTCGAAGGAAGGTTACAGTAGCCTCGCTTAATCATGAATTATTTATCTACACCTCAAAAGCTTGCCAAAGATTTACTGTTATACCCACCCCACCTCCTCCCCTTTTTGTACATCATATTGTTGCAGTCAAGCCTCAATATTTTTGCTGAAAAGCCCCATAGCATTGTCGCTATATTAAATGATATGCTCCTGCACATCAGGGATATTATCGTAATTATCGGGGAAAATGAAATTGATGCTCGTAAACATCTGAGATCTTCTCGCCTTTTTGTAGCAAACTTTAATGTAGAACATTTAGTCTTAAGACTATTTGTAGCCGACGGGCGAAGCCAAAGGTTCAAGACACGGAAATCGGGCTCGCACTCACTGATGATATGGAAAATAATCAAAAATGGGCGTAAAAAGAAAGATCATGGACAAGATCGCACAGTTCAATACCACTGAAGATACGAAGGGGCAAGTTAGAATTTATCGTATTGATTTCACGCTTGTATCTAAATTTCCGCAGTGAGCATCTATCTCTTTCGCGATCGCACGAGGCGTTTTGACTCAATTTGGTTTTCCTCTCGCTCGCGACTCTAGATGACGCCAGCTGTGATGTTTGAGCAAGTAAATTTCGCCACCTGAAAGATATCTAACAGATAGATTAGCTAGGCGGGGTAGCAGAGGAAGTATCTACTTCAATCAAAGATGGGTGATTCGTATAGAATTGAAGAAATGAACAAAATGATTAAGAATATTCTTAATAAATCGCCAATCGCACTGGAATAAAATCAAGAATTTGTAATACACTCCAAATAGAATCCCGGGCAGAGTAGAGTGTCTTTCACTCCTCAACAAATACGCTAAGGGAGCAAAGCAACAAGATCAAGCGTTCACACCTACACAACAAGAGATATTCCATGATATGAACCGCAAGATGCAAATCTGCCTCTCAAACAATCAGAAGTGGAATACTGCAAGAAGAAGAGAAGAGTTGTGAGATAATAGAAGATGCAAAATTGATCATTATTTGCAAATACCGACATTCATGCAAGTTGGCTTTGGTCAGGGAAAGGCAGATCTCAAAAAGTCTTCAAAGAGAACCGACTCAAGAGGAAGAGCCAAAAGGAAGTATCGTGCCTCGTGCATTACAAAGGTAAGAGTCTCAAAGTCCCAATGATTCAAATTCCTCTTCAAAATTCAGTCACCCTCCGCCAAAGTCGACAACAATTAAATTTAAAAATTAGTAGTCAAAGAAGTTGTAATATAAGCTTTCCCGCGACCACAAGAAAAGAACTTGAAAAATCTCAGCTTTCTCGATCGAAGAAACAAATTCAAGATCAATTCACTTCACCACCCATACCTTAACCTCATCTATGGTATTTTTCCTAGGAGATAGACTCCTCACCTCCTCGTGCCCCAGTTCACTGTATGTTAATTGAGCTCCCATATCTATGCCTTTGAACACCACACACCGCCCATCCTTATTCACTTAATTTCCAAAAGAGCAATGTCTAGGATGATTAAAGATTTAGTTGTCAATCGGGCCTAAATTCCAAGAAAAAGTGGTAACCGGATACGTGGGTGCGGTCGATATCTGCCCTCGCTTTTTTTGGCATGATGTTACATTAAAATCGTAAAATTGGTGGGTCACTCAAATTAAGACTTAACATATTACACTCCACTTCCTTTGCCAGGAGAGGAGCTGTTATACAGAAATAGATTTACTAAGATGGTAATCATAAATTACAGTTTCGATAATTTCACTATAGTAAGGAGCAGATTATACCGATGCCAGAAGATCAAAATTGTGTTCATGAATCTCCTTTTCAAATCAAGACTGTAGCAAACCCTTATTATCATGAAGCAAGAGTGCTGGACTCCTTATAATGATATAAATTTGGGCGGGGGGGTTGAGTATTAATATCTCATACACGTCTTTTAAATTAATACGTTACTAAGGTGGCTGAGCGAAGACGACATGTGATAAATAAGATATATATAATAATATGCTCGGAGATGTATCGGGTGGTCATACAAATCAAATCAATGTCAGTTAACATCCTCGACAAGAGAAATGAAGGGGGACATGGTGGAGAATTTTCTCCGTATTTGTACACACTAGCTCATGCCCCCGGTACAGACGGTACTCGCCGCAGGGCAACATTTTGTTCCCCGTGTCCTTCTTGAGGCAGAACAGAGACAAGAAAAATATCAATCCTGGGTCAATGTTAAGCATTGAAAGTATTTGAAGATGAGGAACAAATGAAGATTTCGAGACGCAACATGGAGATTGATGACGGAAGAGGATCTCGCCTGGGAAGAGAGCGGCGTGCAGCGCCGCGTACCGAAAGGAAATGTCATCCCTGGGGGGAGGGTTGGTTCCTTCTTATACATTATCGATGTCCTTTTCAAACCCTAGTAAAGTAAGAGAAGAAGATCAGGTGGAGATCTGGAATAGTATCGGTAACATCCTAAACTTGTTCAATTATCTAAGAATTTTTATAATATAAGAAGAAATTACCCCCGTTACTATAAGGGGCATAAACCCCTATCGGGACCTTTAACTTTTAATATTATATAATGTAAAAAGATAAAATTCTCTCGGTGGAAAAACCTATAAGCAGTCATTATTTCCTCTCCAGACAAGAAATACAGCCGCACGGCCAAAATAATTATGCCTCTTGATACTCGAATGGGTAGAAATTCCATCCTCAAGTTCAAAGAAGAATGGAGAAATAGTTGTGTGTGTGGATTTCTGTGAATTTAAATAGAGCATTTTTTAAAGATAATTATCCACTCGATTCCTCCATACACAAAAGTGGTTGGAGCCTCTGTACCCGATGATGGATGGACAACCAAGCAAGAAGATCGCCACCCGTATGCCGTGATGCCTCAATGCAGGCCACTTTCGCAGGGCCTATGGCCATAGCCTTTTGGGGAGCAGATAGTTTTTTGGTAGTATATCTTGAGATACATAGCTAGTTAAAATATTTGATATATCTATATTTACTTAACCTTAAAATATATAAGGGTTCTCTTCTAATTCACAAAAGTTTTATTTGTATTAGAGAAGGCGGGGGCTTGGGGCAGCATTTGCAATCAAATATGTAAGGAGAGATCCCAAAAAGAGTAGAGGCCATAAATATATTCCCTCCCCGTAGTCAAGAAAAGAAGTGCAATTTTTTGGGACTAATAAATTTTCGAGAGATTTCTCCACTTAACTAGCGTCGAGATATATGCTAGCAATGAGGTGAAATCGGTCATAACACGGGACCCTTTCGCTGCCTGTTACATTTGATGAGTACCCTCGCAAATCGATCTAACATGGAAAAACCATCTATGGTCTTTTCATTTGCATCACTCATTTCGCTTATTAAAACAAAGAAGGATATGACCTATTTCTCTTCGGGCCACAGGTGCTTATTAATATAGGAAATTCTCAAATTTTAGAACGCATGTTTTGGGTGTCCCACACGCATATGTCCTACGTCAGCCGCCAAGACATTCATTCAGGGAGATGTTTAGTGGTAAAGCATACAGAATATTACTCGGAGCATCAAACTTTATCGGTCGACAGGGATATAAATGTTAAATAACATCAATCAACTATCAGCGCCAAAGTAGTCTCATGATTTCAAATAAGAGTCCGCGTATAAGAGTAAAGAAGGTCTCGAAATGGGCTTTCACTGTAATATTGATATAAAGCTACCAGCCTCGGCATATGAAATAGTAAATATCTTTCGAGCCACTCGCCGTTCTCCGTTGTAGATAAAGCAAAATACAAGACTAAATCACAGTATAGCGCCAAAGGGCCAATTAGGGAGAGATCCTTCAAAGTATTGTTTCATTGTTATGTTCATATAATGAAGTGAGATAGAATTTTACATGAGGAGACACAGTAATGAGGGTTTATACTTACATACTTAAGGCCGGCTTTATCGCCTATTTGGAGATACTCCTTCCGGGGCTCGAGCATAAGTGTCGGAATCTCCTACACAAAGATATTAGCAAATTTTTTCTGATTCCATTATTTCAATCAATAGGAATAGATTTATTGGTAGTCACTCACCCTCAAGGGGCGCATACGGAATAATAAATAGACATTTATAAAATGGGTGGAGTTCATACAAATCTTAGTGAGTGCCATCGATCACTCATCATAAAATCTCATGGAAGAAAACATCATTGTGCCTAATCATCTCCGCTTAGAATAAGGGATCACATGCATATGCCTCAGTTCCCATAAATTTGTAAATTTCTCAGCCAGCCAGCATAACATTCATTTACTAACATACTACCTTATTAGGGTTATGTATCTTTCCGTCGTAACTCGTATATTTGAAAGAAAACTATAAATTGTATTAATTAGATTCCCAATTTGCTCTATGGGCAAATAGAATCACTAGAGTGAGAGCAAATGGGAAATTTCCATGAGATGGCTATCAAGCATTTCGCATAATCGCTTCCACAGTTGGGCACGCCATGCAAGAGTTAAGAGGAACTCCGATGACACGAGAATTTCCATCAACTAGTAGAATTAGAGGACGTACATGTAATCAATATCGTATGTTATCAAAATTGTAGGTTGAGATCTAAGTTCTCGCATGGGGTATAAGAGCCGTAAAGCTCTCATTCATCTTTGTTCGCCTATTAGAATAAGGAGGTAATAACATCTTTATGTTATCGCTCTCAAATGGCCAATTTCTCGTTTACTTCTAATTTCGCCGGTAGAAAAGCAAGCTCGATGCAATTCATACTACCTGTTCCAACAACATACCATGCTCGAACACTATGAGTGTGTTTGGCCGAGAACGATTTTACATAATGTAATTATATTCATATTTTGACATTTTTAACGCAGCGCTCCCAGTTGGAGTTTCATGCCATTCATGTCGCTTCTCATCAAAATTTTTGGTTGATAGTCTCTCATTCAAGTTTTTGCCTATAATTCACAATCATTTGTAGCTCATTTCAAAAATCTAAAAATTTCAGACGGCCCCGCACATCTCGCGCTACGAAATACATTGGGAAAAGGGCTGGAATTTGCACAAATATTTTCTTCCACTGATTTCTACTTTCAGACAAATGCTGCAAATTACTGGGCGCTTACATCGCGGTGGCTGAAGAGTGCTTAATTAGCCACACGATCAAACATGACTGAGCGCCATAGCCGCCCCCCACCCGGTGGGGCTCATCGTGAAACCCATGATGCACACCGCTCTCGCTTTGAGACACGGCCAGGAGTTGTGGTCGAGCCTGACTGCGCGTGTGAGCTGTGACACTTCATCACGCAGCGATGTGAATCATGCAACTCGTGGAAAACTCGGCCACTCTTCAAAAAGTGGTGTGGGGAAAACAGATTGTTTAAATGTTGGTTTTCGTGGGGTAAGGAGCGGTGGGGACCACCGGATAGGGGACAGAGCTGCGAACCGTCGATCTATGTTTGATCGTGTGGCTAAGAACACGCCTCGATATTTGTACACGTAAGCGCCTTCGGATTTAGCGTTTGGTCTCGAGGCCGTGTCATGTGGAAGGAATAAGTGTCGGGGATAAGATCGAAGGGGTTGGGCCCGATATAATTTTACGCGCAAATTTTAGCCCTTTTCCCAATGTATTTCATGGGCGGGGAATGATAACGAGAGGTAGGATATGAAGTTTTTAGGCCACGAAATGGGTTCTAAATGGATTTAAACGAGATTGTAAGCTAAAAACTTGAATGGAGGGGCTAATGGCCAAAAATTTTGATGGGGGGCTGACATGGATAACATCGGCTCCAATCGGGGACGACACGTTCATCCCTAGACGTGTCGAGAACCCGCGAACCATCCGATTACCATTTATGTAAAATCCGTTCCTCGACGCACTTTACTTCATAGTTCATCGACGATGTCCTCCCGAATCGGACCAAAACCGAAACCAAACTCATATACAATATGGTACATCGGAGCTTGCTCGCCCCGAATCGGAATTGGAAGTAGGGCTTGAGAAATTGGCCATTTACGGGGCGTCAAGAAAGTCACCCCCGCAAATTCTCCAACATAAACGTGTTATTGCCTCCTTGTTCCACAACTTTGAATGGGCCGAACCAAAGTGGATCGAACTTGCCATGTTTTCCCTTTTCAGCTCTTCGTACATCCCATCCGAGAACTAGATCTCCAACTTGCAATTTTTTTTGTCTTTTTGTATGCCGATCAAAAAATGTTTTTCATTTTCTCTTGATATTCGCTAGTCTTTGATTTACATGGCCCCGTGTTTCCTCTAATTCTACTAGTTGATTGATTCTCCCCGACCATATCATCGTGTTCCTCTTGGCTTTCTTGCATGAAACGTGCCACTCGGTAAGGCCAGGTTGTACAGAAACACCGATGCTCGTCCATATACCAACTCATAAGGAGATTTCCCATTTGCTCTCTTTTCTAGTGATTCTATTTGCCCATAGAGCAAATTTCAATTGGGAATCCCAATTCTTCTTATTTTCATTTATAGTTTTCTTCAAGGCCCTCACCGTAGTTTTGTTGGAAGATTCTCGCAAGCCATTTCCCTATGGGTAGTATGTTGTTAGAATGATTCAATGTGATGTTATACTGCTGGCAGAAATTCACAAATTTTGCAGACCTGAAGGCATGTGCATTATCAATCACTATTCTAGCAGGACAGCCAAACCTGGATATGATGTTTTCTTCCATGAATTTTATGATGACAGTGTCAGTAGCACTCCTTCCAGGTATGGCTTCCACCCATTTTGTAAAATAATATGTTGCTATTAATATCCATTTATGCTGCCCACTTGAGGGTGGGTGAATTTCACCAATAAAATATATTCCCCATTGTTGAAATGGCTCATTCACATGAACTGGAATCAAGGGAAAAGCTGCTAACTTCTGTCTTTCGGCAAATTTCTGACACTTATCACATGCTCTGACCCAAGTACAGAAATCTCCAAATAATTTTGGCCAGTAAAAACTAGCCTTCAGAATTTTATGAGCTGTAGCCCTCCAACTATAATGTCCTCCACAGATTCCCTCATGAAATTCTATCATTATACTCTCCACTTCTTTTTCTGTGAGGCATAATAGTAGTATGCCTGAAGGATCTCTCCAATATAATTGGCCACTGGCAACTATATACTTTTGTGTTTTTAGTCTTAATGTTCTGTATTTTGCTTTATCACAACTTGGAGGATAGCTGAGTGTCAAAATATATTCTACTATTTCCTTGTACCAAGGACTGGTGAGAAACTTTATATGTGCTTTCTGAGTGGCCATTTCCAGACCTTGCTTCTCTTGTTCTCTCATAGACTCTTCATTTGAAATCATAGACAAATTTATGCCCAGAGGTTGATAGTTCGATTCAGATAACATTTTAGCAAGCCCCTGTCCTTTAATCAACTTAGTAGGTTTGATGTCCAAATCATACTCCTGTATCTTTGCAATCCACCTCCCTTTTTTTCCTTCGCTATCTCCCTGAATGAGAATGTCTTTGACAGCTGCTGTAGGGACATATGCAGTAATGTGGGACTGCAAAACATACGTTCTAAGGGCTTTGAGGGACTTCACCAGGGCATATGACTGCTTTTCTAATATATTGTACTTCAATTCTGCATCATGAAGCACCTGACTGAAGAAGGCAATAGGTTGCTCATATCCTTCTTCGTTTTTCTGTAGCAGAACTCCAGCTATTGTATGAGGTGATGCAAATGAAAAGACCATAAATGGTTTTTCATAATCAGGTCCAGCCAGCACAGGGGCTTCAGCAAATGCGGCTTTAATTCTAGAAAAGGCTTCCCGTGATTCTTGTGACCATTTCACCTCATTATTCTTCTTTAGCATATTTGTTATATGCCTAACTATCTCAGCATAGTTAGGAATGAATCTTCTCAGAAAATTTATTCGTCCCAAAAACACTTGCACTTATTTCTTATTTCTGGGGAGGAGAATGCTATTTATAACCTCTACTCTTTTGGGATCTATCCTTACCCCATATTTAGTTACAATATGCCCCAAAAGTTTGCCTTCCTCTAATGCAAATAAAGAATTTTGTGGATTAAGAGAAAGGCCATACCTTCTGCATTTTTCAAAATTTCTTCGTAAATGCTCGATGTGTTCATCATCATTTTTTGAAAACACTGTAATATCATCAAGATATACTACCAAAAACTTATCCTGCTCCCCAACAAAGGCTACTTCCATGGCCCTCTGAAAAGTGGCCCCTGCATTAATCAATCCAAAAGGCATCCTGGCATACATGAATGTTCCCCATGGTGTAGTGAAAGCAGTCTTTTTCTGATCCTCCGGGAGCACAGCTACCTGGTTATAACCAGAGAATCCATCCATCATCGACATTCTAGAGGCTCCAACAACTTTCTGCAGTATGTGGTCCATCTTGGGGAGTGGATAATTATCTTTTAAAGATGCTCTATTTAAATTCCTGAAATCCACACACAGCCTTATTTCTCCATTCTTCTTTCGGACAGGGACAAGGTTTGCTACCCATTTAGAGTATCTCAAGGGCACAATTATTTTGGCCTTTAGTAGCTTCTTGATTTCTTTTTCAATGGAGGGAAGCAACATAGGATTTATCTGTCTAAGCTTCTGCTTATAAGGTTTTGCATCTTCCCTCAGAGGAATTTTATGCTGCATTATACTAATATCAAAATTTTTAAGGTCCTGATAGGACCATGCAAACACATCCCTGTATGACTGAAATAATTTCATATATTTCTTCTTATATTCCTCTGGGACCTTCTTAGATAATTTAACAATTTTAGGATCAACCTCAGTACCCAGATTCAGATCTTCCACCTAATCTTCTTCTCTTACTTTACTAGGCTGGAAAGGGACATCATTATTGCCAAATAATCTTTCTATAGGAACCAACCCTCTAGGGATGACATTTCCTTTCAGCTACAGCACTTTACTACCTGCCATCTTCTCTTCCCAATTATTTTCTGAGACACTCTCAGCCTCATCCTCTTCACAATCATCAATCTCCATGTTGGATAACTCCCCCACTGTCTCCAGAAATCTCTTCATTTGTTCCTCATCTTCAAATACTTGACAATGCTTAATATTATCTGGGATTGATGGTTTGTAACGTACCTCGATTTCATACCTCAAGAGAGGATTCTGAGGAGGACGAAATGTACTGCCAGCTACAGCGAGAGAGTCTGCCATCCTATTCTGCTCTCGGGGCATGAAATGGATGTTAAATGCCGAGAAGAAGTTCTCCACCATGTCCCATACTTCATTTCTATATGCCCTCAATCGAGGATGTTTAGCTTGACATTGATTTCTGATTTGTATGACCACCAGCTCGGAATCTCCCAGAGCTTTTAAACATTGTATGCCCATGCTCCTGGCTGTTTTCAATCCCACTAATAGTGCTTCATATTCAGCCACATTATTAGTAGCCTCGTATTCCAATTTAAAAGACAGTGGCACCCATTTTCCTGTAGGAGATATTAATAATACTCCAGCCCCATTACCTTCTCTTGAATTTGCTCCATCAAATTGTAGAGTCCATACTCTTGCTTCATGATCTTCTAAAGGCTGCTCAGTCTTGATTTGACAAAAGGAAGGTTCATGAACATAATTTTGATCTTCTTCCAACATCAGACATGAGAAATCTCCTTCCTTGCTATAGATTGGTGAATTCTCTTAGCTGTCAGCCTTAGTTACCATCTTGACAAATCTAGTTTCTCTGTATAACCTCCTCTCCTGGCCACCAAAAATTGGAATAGTGGCATATGTTAAGTCTAATTTGAGTGACCCACCAATTTTTGTTACCCAGGACCTTGATAACAGCATGCCAAAGCAGGCTGGAATGTTAGCCACCACGATGTCCAATACTACACTTTTTGCTGGAATTTGGACCAGGTTGACCACTAAATCTTTAAACATCCCTAGACATTTAACTCTTTTGGAATCAAATGAATAGAGGTCTTTGTATGGGCGAGTGATTTGTAGTCCTAGTTGTTCCATGACTGATAGAGACATAAGATTATGGGAAGCTCCAGAATCTAACATACAATTGTGTAACAGCAGGTCATGAATAACTAGAGACACATAGAAAGGAGGAGTAGAGGGGTCTATCTCCTCAACATGTGGGCCAAAAACTACCATGGGTCTTTCTTCTTGGAGGTTAAGATTATCTGGAATTATTGGTGCTTCAGGGGGAACATGAAAGAAGTAACTTGAGATTGATATACTGGTTGTTTCAACAACTCAGTCAAGGGAACTGGGATTTTGACTTTTTCAAGTTCTTTTTGCAGATTAAAAGCAGGAGGGGACTTATCTATTACAACTTCTTTTGACTCTTTGTTTTTGGCTAAAGGTTTGATTTCTTTTGATACAGACTCAGCACTAGGAGGAATGACTAATTTTGAAGAAGAAGGAATTTGGTCATTGGACTGCAAAGGTTTGTTTAGAGGACTCTTACCTTTGTCTGTGGCTTTCTGCATCGTTGACTCTTTTTGAGCTGATACTTCCTTTTGAAGTGGCTCTTCTTCTTGCTCTTGAGTCCGAGTTCTCTTCCTTGAAGACCTGAGATCATACTTTCTGTTGAAGTGTGCTTGCATGAAATCATTAAATTGTTTGCAATAATGATCAATTTCTACATCTTCTGTGTCTCTGAGCTCTTCTTCTTCTTCTTGCAATGGACATTCCACTTCATCATTGTTTGAGAAGGCAAGATTTTCATCTTGCAGTTCATAGGCAGCATCTTCAGTGGAGTCATCTACTGGGCCTTCTAGGTATAATGGGTGTGGAACTTGATCTTGTTTCTCTTTTGCTTCCCTTGGCAGTATTTTCAGGGGTGGCCTTCTATATTGAGGATTGTAACCCTTGTTTAGAGTATTCTGGAGATTCTTGGAAGCTGCATTCTTGGTCTCCAATTCAAGCTTGACCAGTTTATTAGAAATATTTTTAATCATTTTTTTCATTTCTTCAATTCTATCTAAATCCTTATCCTGATTAGACGTAGATACTTCCTCCTTACCCCTTCTTCTAGTATCCTGTTCGGCTCTTCCTTTCAATTTTCCAGTGGAGGCGAAATTTGCTTCTAGCTCAAGAGCATCTGACTGAGCGTCATATAGGGTGGCAGGCTTTCTTTCTCTGAGAAAGAAACCAAAGTCTGAGTCAAAGGCTGCTATAAAAACAACTTTAGCAGCATTCTGATGAGGCTTCATATCTGCAGGGAGATTTAGATATAACTTGTTAAATATTTTGATAAATTCTGACACCCCTTCATTATGTTTCTTATTAAGTGTATTGAACTCGGTAAGACACTGTCCATGATCTTTCTTTTCTCCCTATTTTCTGAGAAAAGTGTTTTCCATATCATCCCAAGTGGTTACGGAACGGTTTCCCAATGTCTTGAACCATTTTCTGGCTTCACCGTCCAGAGACTGCACAAATAGTCTTAAGACTACATCCAAATGTTCTACATTAAAGTTTGCTGCAAAAGATCAGAAGGTCTCAAGATGTTTCTGAGCATCAATTTCATTTTCCCCAGTGAATCTGGGCAATATCTTTAAATAATCCTGGGGCATATCATTTAATACTTGCGGCAATGCTAGGGGAGCATATTTGTTCAAAAAAAAAGCTGGGACATTAGCCATTGGAGGAGGTGGGGCTTGTGCAACAATCTGATGTACAAAGGGAGGAAGAGGAGGAGGTGGAGTGGAGTATGAACAACAACGGGAATATACTGTACAGAAGCCTGAGGTGTAGATGGAAATAATTCACGATTAACAGGAGCTACTTCTATAACTTCTGTAACTTCCTTAGCCTCAGGGGTAGGATGAAAGTTCTCTTTAGTCCTAGCACTTCCCCGGGGTGGGCTATCTGAGTAATATTCAGGATTTTCCTTTGTGGAATCGGGATTTTCTACTTGGATTTCTTGAGAAGAAGAGGATGGATAATCTTCTACAGAATATTCATGGATCTCAGCACAAACTGACTTCTTTTCTTTCCAATTTCTTCTATGTATAATCTTCTCAGGGTCAGACATTAAAGGTGTCTTTTACTGTGATGTATCTGACCTCAGATGTGGCTTACGAGGAGCCAGGACTACCAATAGATTTATCAAACAAACAACATTGGAGTCGCCAAGGTGAGAGATATACAACTCTTCAACTCTCTATGCTCACCTGATTAGAGAGTGAATATGATTTGTCGAGGCCCAGGGATAATTATTTTCTTAAATTCGTTCCCCGGCAACGGCGCCAAAAAGATGTTGACGACAATTGTTGTCAATCCTAGAGACAGCCTAGAGTTGCCATAGACCAGTGCCTACGACATCTTATCATAGCAAGGAGCACATAATATAACTTGGGTGTCAATCCAAAAGGCTCTCCTGCTATCTCTTGTAAAAGAAGGAAATGGATTTAAATGGGACCAGAAATCACAAAAACTGTCACAGGGAAAGTAATGTTGCAGAGACAAGATGCAAAGCTCCAATATTAAAGCATCAGACAGTTAAGAGACAATTTACTGTAAAGAGGGCCAATTCAAGTAATATGCCACAGAAATTAATTATCATAAGGTGTATGTAGTGAAAGAAATATAAGAAGATATTAGTTAACTTTGGTCTGATACCCAAATACACAACAGAACCATGCATGGGCTTATCAATCTAAGAATCCATACATGACAATGGCGTTTTAAAAGCACCCTCCCAAAGCAAATAATATAGTAGAAAGATGGATGAAATGAACATGAAACAGTATATCATGCCTGAGCCATATTTAAAGCGCTTGACTGATCCAAGTATGGGCATCAACTAGGATGAATCCTTACCTAAAATCAGTGAGCCACTCGCATTCCAGTACATGATACAGGAAGATATATGAAATGTAATGTTGTATTAATCACATAACAGAAGGTTACATACTGTGAAATACCAAAGACTAGAATCCTTATTACAGATAGAACTCCTCCTCACTGAGACCCTATGGGCTCTGAGCCTTCACACAGAAGCTTTACAAAATGTATACAAAAAAATGCCTTTCACTGCACAATTTTCTGATAAAAGCCTGGAACCCTTACAATGTCTTTCTTCCTCCCTCTTATAGAGGAGGAAGAAGAGAAACTCATAAAAGAAGTAGGTGGAAACAATCAATTATTTAATTTGAACAAAAATGACGGAAACATTCGCGCCCATGTTGCTTAATTAATATGTTGTGCTATAGGTAATCTGAGGCCGACTTCATGAAGTAAATGTCGTAGGTGCCAATTCTTCCAGGGATAAGACATGAAGAATAAAATATGTAACATTCTTGTACCTTCCTGAGGAAAATTCGGCTGAAATAATACCTTGAGAGCATTGCTTTCTGTACATTGTACCCTCTGCCTTTAAATACTTGAATTGAGATTTGAATTCTTCAAGGCTGAATAATGAAGAGCTGGATTCCCCACTGATTCTTCTTTGTCGCAGAATTAAAATCACCATCTGCAAAAATCTGCCCTCTGGATTTCTCTGGAGGGTTCGACATATTTTCTACCCTGCTTCTTTAATGGATGTTGTGTCATCAGCAACTGCCCAAGATTTTTCTCATGAATTATGCATTTGATAACCGGTCCTTTGACACGTACTTGAATTTTACAATGGAGGCTGTAAATTATGGTAATTTCTCGTCGCTGAAACCTGCAAAACCCACAAATGTGTTAAATAAAATGAGACACGGGGAAGGTGGATGTGGCGGAGTCAACGAAGGTGGTGGTGAGGCCATGACGGAACGATGAAACCATACAGGGTGGTGGAAAACTGTGGTGAAGCTGTGGAGGATAGACTGGTGAGAGATGTGGACGCAAAACATTAAAAAGACAAATGGATGAAATATATGGATGATGGAAGGGAAACGTGGCGTACATGTGGAATTTGCGACGTGGAGGACAGATTACGGGGTTTGGTCAACAACGAGGGATGGGCAGATCATGACCGTCCAATCTTAGAACGAGATCAACGGTTTAAACTGCGTCGGGAGGGGTGTGATGGTGGGCCAGGGGTGATATGGACAGGAGTTAAAAGCTGCACGACTTCGGAAAGCAAGAGCCGTTGGATCGAATGCTTAAGATCGGACAGTTTATATGAATTTCGCTGCATGACTTTGCCCGAGAGATAATGTGCGAAATAGGGCGGTATTAGAACAGTGGCCAGGGACACTTGTCACGCAGCGTGTGGAATCGCTGCGATCTGCGGAAAACCGCCAGCCCTTCAAAAGTGGTGTGGGGAAAACATCTTGTTTAAATGATGGTTTTCAGGGTAAGGTGCGGCGGGGACCACCAAATAGGGATAGGCTGCGGACCGTCGATCTATGTTTGATCATGTGGCTGAGAACACGCCTGATAGCCGTACACAGCAAGTGCCTTCAGATTTAGCGTTTGGTCTCGGGGCCAGGTCATGTGGAAGGAATAGGTGCTGGGGCTAAGACCAAAGGGGCTAGGCCCGATATAATTTTACGCGCAGATTTTAGCCCTTTTCCCAATGTATTTCGTGGGCAGGAATGATAACGAGAGGTAGGATATGAAGTTTTTAGGCCACGAAAGGGGTTATAAATGGATTTAAACGGGACTGTAAGCCAAAAACTTGAATGGAGAGGCTAATGGCCAAAAATTTTGATGGGGGCTGACATGGATAACACAGCGCATATACAATGTTCACTATATAAATCTTCATATTATTTTTTG